>JALNIO010001243.1:7076-31500 GCA_023509875.1 Rugonectria rugulosa
TTTGTAGAACCAAGAGCTTTTTGTGTGGTCGACAGAGATGGGCTCGGGACCGAAAAGGGATTCCGTGAGTTGGTCGTGGGAGAGAATGCACAGCAGTGGTGTACGGGATGAGGTGAGCGTTTGGGTTGGACTGCAGGAGGATCGTCTATGGAGTTTCATTGGGGGCAGGATGGGTAGAAGGATGAATGGTTTGTGATTACACGTAGATGGTGTTGGTGGTGGTAGGTTATGACCAGACATGACATGACATCCAGCTCTACAGGTGTGGTTATATGCAACACGATGCCAGACGCCTTAATCACTCTCGTCTCCGTCCAACGCCTCATCCGCCTCCTCGCGTCCTTGCCTCTCCTCCAGCGCATCCTGGGTGTCGTCCCCGCTCGCCTGCTCCGCCTCGTCTTCGTCCTCCTCCTCCTCGGCCACGTCGTCCTGCTCGTCGTCCTCGGGGACGGGCTCCTCGTCCTCCGTCTCCGCGTCGTCCTCAACCTCCGGGGCGGCGCTGGGGTCCACGCGGGCGCGCTTGGTGCGCGGGCCTGAAGCCTCCGAGGCGATGGTGGTGTCGCCGTCGGCCCCGGCGTGCGAGGTGTCGGCCATGTCGACGTCGGCGCCGTCCGGCTTCTTGGCCTGGCTCTTTTTGTTCTTGTAAGATGTGCGCTTCTCGGTTTGAATCGCGTTGAATTCTGCATCAAAGGTTGAGTAATGTTTCTTTGACAGGGGGGATGTGAGGGATGGCTGAAGGGGGAAAAGAAAACATACTGGCAAACTCTGCCTCAAGGGCTTCGCGAAGGAAGCCAAACTCGGTTTCCTCCAGAGCCTTGAAGACATCGGCCGGTGTGACCGTCTTCTTTCCAGCGGCTGTGGTGTTTTCGTTGGCACTACGAAACAAGTCAGCTGGATTGTTCATCTCACGGTAACTGCGAGGGGGGATGGCAGATGAGAAGGATACTCACTGTGAAGCCAGATAGCTGATAAAGGTGGTGGCGCTGTTGCTCAGAGCAAGCACGGCATTGGCCTGTATTTGGGTATTGGGAGGCAGGACTCCCTTTGCCAGTCTTGTGATTATTGATCTGGGCAATGTGAGGTCCTATGTTCAGAGTAAGTATGAGCCGGCTTTTCTGATGAGGACCCTTTTCGTAGGGATGTGGTTAGGAAGACTCACTTCGATTGTTACAGTGTCATTGTGATCCTTGGTTTTATCCTTTTCCTTTTCCTTCTGATTTTGATTCTGGCTTTGATTCGGGGCCTGGCTGTCCCTTTCATTCTCCTTTTCCTTCTCGCTCTCTTTCTCCTTGGACGGTTCCCTCTGCTTGTCCTGCTTCTCCAGCAGAGGGACAGGCGGCGGCGGTACCGCAGCCACGGGGGACCGGGCAATAGGAGCAGGAGCAATCTCCCTAGGGACAGCGTCTTCCATGGGCAAGAGACGGGCGTTTGTCGTGTCGCTTTTACGCGACGCGGACTTGCGTGGAGGCATTGTGGAATCTTGTGGTGGTTGGTGAAGAAAGGGTTGACAAGGCGCGGCAGAGGATGCTCCAGGGGGGGAGTTGAGAATAAAAAGCGCTACAGTGAATCCCTTGTAGGGCATCCGTAAGTACTCCGTAAGGGGTACAGTACTTAATTTAGGTGCCCTGCACCTAGCCTACAGGCGCTGGGGGTTTGTCGTACAAGGGACCTAGAAGTTGATTACAGCGCAAAGAGCGGTTGCAGAATGGGGGAGATACTTTGGCTTGAGGAAAAGAGTACTGTGGCTAGGGCGACCGAGTACCACGACAGACGGCTTGAGAAGGCGAGCAAGGATGGTACCGGTGGGGCCGGGACAAGTCCTGCATGGATCAGGTCACCGTACTCGGTACGGAGTACGGAGCACTATTCAGCGCATCCAAGATCCATGGCAGAAATGATCGAGAGCAGCGTACGAGCAAGGATGCCTGCCGTAGGGCTTCATCAGATCGGGCAAATCGGCAGGCATTTTGGGGGTCAAAAGGTACCTAGCGTGATATATTAGGCTTTCGAACTTTTTGCTTCTGGCTTCAACGATTGCATGAGGAACAACTTGTAAATGAGCATCATCACCAATTCACTTGACAAAGAACGCACCAAGCCACAATACTTTCAACTTGACTTGTCTTGTCAGGTGGCGGCGGTGGTGGTGCAAAACGACGGAGCTACGGCCATTCAAAAGATCCGCGGCGTTGCCTCTACCTACTCGTTTGGGCACCTTGATGCTCCCGTCCCATTGCATCCCGTCTGCTGGTAGGTACTGTACATGGACCGAGTACAGGTACTGAATGTGACATTGCTCGTGAAAGGGGAAGAGCAGTCTGCGTGTAGGTAGTTGCATGCAGCTTTGAAGTTGATAGTATCATGTTCCATTCATCTTCATCTTCATATCTTTCTTCACTCTCTCCCTCTCCCCCTCCCCCCTTCTCTCAAAATACCACAACAGGCCAAACCCATCCAAAATGTGAGCCTACTTCATCCATCATGACTCCCTCCTTCCTTTTTGCCCCCTCCATAGCTCCCCACTTTCGCCTCTCATCTGTCATTTTCCCCCCAATTTATTATGTGACAGCATTCCCCGCCTCTCCCCAACTTCCTCCTTAGACATAACCCTCACCACCTAACCTACTGACTTCTTGTTCGTCTCCAGCTGCTAGCCTTGTCCTCTTTCAATGGGATACAGCTCTGGGCCCTTGGCATTCTCTTGTTTGGTTCCGTGATAAGGTCCTTCCCGACCTCCTTTGTTCCCCAGGAGACCTGTAGCGGATAACCCCTCCTCCCCCACCATTTCCGATCCAGATCCAGCTCCATCACAGTCACCTTTTTTGCCTTGGCCATACGGTAGCTGGTGTCACGCGACGCTTGTCCGGAATCTCACTGTGACTGTGACTGCTCTGATCTGTGTTCTCCGGTGTCTGTTTGAAAGTCCATGCTGCTTCAGACGACAGCGAGACTGCTTCGTCTGGCCACCCCAAGGAGACCACTTTCTGCAAGAACGAGCTCTCCCACCCGGCGTCTATTCTCATCTGCCACCATGGAAAAGGTCAATACCACCTCCAGGCTCAACAGCCTAAGGAGCTTAATGAAAGACCGCAACGTCCAAGTCTACAGTGAGCCCACCCTTGCGAGAGAGCTCTTTGTCTCTGCAACTGGCCGCCCTACGCAAATGTGGTCTCGTGACCTCACTAATGTTTGATAGTAATTCCCTCCGAGGACAGCCACTCTTCCGAGTATATTGCGGACTGCGACGCCAGACGCGAGTATATCTCTGGTTTCACAGGATCTGCCGGCTGCGCCGTTGTCACTCTCCAGTCCGCTGCCCTGGCTACCGATGGTCGCTACTACAACCAAGCTGCTTCCCAGCTCGACGACAACTGGACTCTCCTGAAGCAGGGGCTTCAAGATGTTCCTACCTGGCAAGAATGGTCCGCTGAGCAGTCAGCTGGCGGAAAGAAGGTTGCAGTCGATTCCTCACTCATTTCGGGGTCAACGGCCAAGAGTCTTCTGGATAAGATCCATAAATCCGGTGGTGCAGATCTGGTCCCTATCGAAGAGAACCTGGTTGATCTGGTTTGGAAAGATGAACGACCAGCCCGCCCCAGCAAGCCGGTCACTATCCAACCCGATGATCTAGCCGGTGAAACGGTTCAGAACAAACTCACAAAGCTTCGCCAGGAGCTTGAAAAGAAGCGCTCACAAGGATTCGTTGTGTCTATGCTCGATGAGATTGCTTGGCTTTTCAACTTGCGAGGAAGCGATATTCCTTATAACCCCGTCTTCTTCTCTTACGCCATTGTCACTCCCACCTCCGCCACCCTCTACATCGACGACTCCAAACTGAACGACGCTGTTCGCTCTCACCTTCGCTTCAACAATGTCACCATCAAACCATACGGCGCTATTTTGGACGATGCTCGGGAACTTCATGCTACCGTTAGCAAGCGAATCGTGTCTGAGAGCGCTGCTCAAGGAAGCTTTTTGATTTCATCCAAGGGATCGTGGGCTCTGAAGACTGCCCTTGGGGGAGATGCCATGGTTGACGAGGTTAGAAGCCCTATAGGTGATGTCAAGGCAATCAAGACGGAAGCCGAGGTTGCTGGCATGAGGTCATGTCACGTCAGGGATGGCGCCGCCTTGATTGAATACTTTGCCTGGCTCGAGGACCAGCTTGTTAACAAGAAGAACTCTCTCGATGAGGTGCAAGGTGCGGACAAGCTCGAGGAATACCGTTCCAAAAAGGACCAGTTCGTCGGTCTATCATTCCCTACCATTTCCTCGACCGGTCCCAAGTAAGTTGCACCATTTCATGTCGCTCGCTTATTTACACACACTAACCCGCTGTCTATCCAGCGCTGCTGTTATTCATTACAATCCAGAGAGGGACAACTGTGCCACTATTGACCCTAACGCAGTCTATCTCTGTGATTCTGGCGCCCAGTATAATGATGGGACCACAGATACAACCAGAACCCTTCACTTTGGAACACCCAGTGACGTGGAGAGGGAGGCTTACACTCTTGTTTTGAAGGGCCACATTGCTCTGTCTCTGGCCGTCTTTCCAAAGGGAACCACGGGATTTGCTCTGGATGCCCTAGCTCGACAACATCTTTGGGTGAGTAAGACTGAACTTGTGAACCTCGCAAAGCTAACAGCGGCATCAGAAAAATGGACTGGATTATAGACACGGCACCGGCCATGGCGTTGGCTCATTCTTGAACGTTCACGAAGGACCGATAGGCATTGGCACTCGTGTCCAATTCGCCGAGGTTGCTCTCGCCCCTGGAAATGTGATATCCAACGAACCGGGTTACTACGAGGATGGCAAGTTCGGTATTCGAATCGAGAACGTTATTGTAGTCAAGGAACACAAGACGAAGCATTCATTCGGTGACAAGCCTTTCCTCGGATTCGAGCATGTCACCATGGTTCCGTACTGCCGCAACCTCATCGATGTCAGCCTTCTCACCGATACTGAGAAGGAATGGATCAACTCGTATCACGCCGAGGTCTTGAAGAAGACGCAGGATTTCTTCAAGGGTGATGAGCTGACGACGGTTTGGGTCAAGCGAGAGACCGCACCTATCGGGTAACATTTAGGACTAGCCCTAATCTTGGACATGGATATTTAGGATGCAGTAAGAAGAAGTGCATTGCAGTGAGGGCTCTTTACGAGTCCTAGGAAGGTATTAAACTGAGGGTAGGAGGAGGAGCGCAAAGAGGTATTAGAAGTGCTTTCTCAAGCTTTTGGCATAAACTACAGATAATCACACTCAATCTACATGGTAGATCAACCCCATTATTGATCAGATTTGCTTTTACAGCAAACATGGTGATGGTAATGTCAATTACCGACTGGAGCCAAGCTATCTTGCGTAGCATTCTCAGCTCGTCGCATCCATTGCCTACCTTGAGAACTGATCCAAACTCCGTCTAGCCATGCTCCAAGTACCTAACCTAGATATATACAGGGTGGGCAGGGGAGGAAAAGTGAACAATTTTTAAATTTCCACAACAGTAGCCAGGAGGAAGGTCGCCAGGAAAGACACAGTGAAGTAGGGCCTCCCCTTGGACTTTTCCCAGAGCGCGTTTCCGTCCAAGTACTTTTGCAGTCCCAGCATACGCGGGATATCTACACCAGACCGTGAGGCAAGCTGTTTGAATGCAGGTTGGCACATGAAGAGAACAGGGTCGTTGGGAATAAGAAGCTTACGTGTAGGCAGAGTCCGACCAGACCGGTCAGGAGGGCAAGCGTGCGGGAGAAGAGGGTCACGACGAGGCCGACGCCAAATCCTACAAAGGAAAACAAGAACAAGGTCAGTAAAAAATATGTTGTCTCTCCCCAAGCGGGTTGGTCAGAGAAGGTATCTTGTCTCCCCGGGGATTCAAACGAACCGGTAACGCTGCCGCTGGATATCTGCGCCACCGTCTCGGGGGACAGGTCCAGGGCGGAGGACGCACGGCGTCGGGGAGGAGGAGCAGCGGCCAGCGGGGGGGCGTCGCAGCGAATGGTGCGGCGGTTGGCGAGGAGGAGGGTGCCTGCGCACGCAGCTGGGCCGGCGCCGGCTGCGAGTGCTCGGAGGGTGGCTCGGGAGGTGAGGATGCGGTTCATGGTGGCCGGGTTTCTACTGAGGTAACCTTTGCATAAATGTGTTCTGGTTCGGTTGTGACGATTCAGGAAAAGGTCAATTGGGATTACACAGTTAAATCAGAGAAAGGTAAGCTACCTCCGAATTGGTGGAGGGAAATTGAGTAAAGGGAGGAGGGGATGAAGGAGGTTATATAAATAAAGCGTGTTCTTGTCTTGTAAGCTGGGTTGAAGCTCGGCGGATCCTAGTTTATACTGTTAGGTCTCCAATTACGTCAGGGACGGAACCGTGGGGAAAGCCGATGCCAGCTAAAGGGAGAGACGCGGGAAGGTTACTTGGCCAATGAACGAGAAGGATTGCTGCACAAGGACTGGAGTTGCGCCAGGCACAGGACTTTACTTGCAGACATATGCGCGGATTTGTAAGTTGCTGTTTCTAAGGAGGAGTTGAGCCAAGGTAGTTTCCATGTTTCGGAGGATCAATGAATCCTTCGACTTTACATAGGTACCTGGGTAGCAAGCTCTTTGTTCTCCCTTAGCTGTACACAGAAGGCCCGGATATCGAATTGAAAGGAATTGAAAGACTTCCCAGCCAAGTCAACCTCACAGCCGGATGCTCATGTGAATTGTAAAGCTTTCTGCTTCGTATGTATTATGATTGATACATATAGAACGGTATCAAATAACCAAGATGGAGAATCTTCGTTGCGCAATGCTGCGACCAAAAAAATCGCTGACCAAACAATCTCACGCCCAGAGGTATAAGTCCTTGGAGACGCCCAACGCCGACCAAAATCCCAAAACTCGCCCCCAAAAACCTTTTTTCCTTTTTTCCCTTTGACTTTACTTTTGCGTCTTTAACCAAGACCACCCCAGATACCGCGTATCCGTCTCGCCAGCTGAATGTCCTTTTGCATGATGGTTACTCTCTTGGCGTGGATCGCGCAGAGGTTTGTGTCTTCGAAGAGGTGAACCATGAAGGCCTCGGCAGCTTCTTGGAGAGCTTGGATAGCTTGGCTCTGCCATCTCAGACCTTCTCCTCTCGGCCGTACCGTCAAGGCGATTTCTCGGACCTGTTGAAGAGGAAAACAGTTAGTTACTGGACTTTTTTTCGAAAGCGCAAACGGCGCAAGAGGGTGCGACGAACAAGACGAGCAAAGGGGAGCTTGAGCAATAGGAGTTTCGTGTGGCCTTGGTAGGTGCGGATTTCTCGGAGGGCGACGGTGCCAGGGCGATAACGTCGCTTTGCGCGGACGGGGACTGGATCGCCAGCTGCAAGTCCATGTTAGTCGTTTGTGCATTGTACGGAGCAGAGCTGTATGCGCAAGGCAAATGGGGTGAATGCGACTCGGGAAAATCGTTCGCGCATGGAAGGCTAAGGGGGTTCCTTCAAGAGTTCGTACCTTGAACGTCGCTGGCGCGTGCCTTTGACTTGCGGGAGGCGTTGGATATTCGAGCCATAGTAAATAGCTTGCTCGTGAGCTGCAGGGAGCTTTTGGCAGGGAAGAGAGAGACAGAGAGAGAGAGACGTCCAAGTTCCTAAACGATTTTCGTCTGAAGCTGTTGATGCTATTTCAAAGGAAGCTTCTCGCGATCAAGAAAAATGGTAAATTCCAGTCTTTGAGGTAGATCAGGGCGGGCGGGAGGTGGGAACTGGGCTTAATGAGCTTGCGCGCGAGAACGCGGAAGGGACGCGACCTATTTAATTAAAGACCCCCCAACCCCCCAGCCCCGCGATTTTCCATACGGAAAGCTCCCCCATCCCGCAACGGCCCATCACTTTGAATGAAAGGGACTCTCTTTATTGGCAGTCAAGCCACACGCAAGGGTCGTCCTTTCCCAGCCACACCTGTAACAAAGAAGAGCAAAGAAGAGGAAGTGAACCCATCAACCCATGTACCTCAGCCACCCCAATTTACCAGTGACGGATTTCGCAACACGTCTCTCCCTCACCACCACTTGTTCCCGAAATCGCTGCAAGGGTCGTATCGAGGCGGGCCCAGGCACATTTTTGGCACGTCTGGAAGGGCAAGTGGAGGCGTCTGGGTTCAACCAAGCTATCCTGCCAACCTGCTCCGTAAGCTGGCCGGACCGTCAACGTCAGCGCCACCCCTCTGCCGCTGTCCCTCTCTCTCTCTCCCTGTGGAAAGGCCACATCACAGTGATTGCCGCACTAATCAAGTCGTTCGTTGCAAGTGCCGGTCCCGTTCCCTGGGATTCACAGTTCTCTGTCTCCTTTGTTTCGGATCTTTCAATCTTTTTTGTACATGACTTGCCTCATTGCTATGCGCTGCCTTTCCCTTTCCGAGCATACCCAGCCATTGACCTGAAGCGACCTCTGGCCGTCTCGTTTGTATTGTATCTATCATTGCCCATCTCCAAACGACTGCTTTCAACCCTTGATCCCCTCCCCAAAAATATACCGAACCCTTTCCCTCGTGCTCGACCCTTACAACCCACAATCAACACATATCGGCCCCTCCATTCCGTGTCGCCGCTATGGACCAAGTCATGGATGGAGGCCGTCTGCCTCTGGAGACGTGGTTCTGGGAGATGCCCGTGTGCACTCGCTGGTGGACAGCTGCCACTGTCCTGACCAGTGCCCTGGTGCAGTGCCAGATCGTGACGCCTTTTCAACTCTTCTATAGTTTCCGTGCCGTCTTCAACAAGTCTCAGGTTCGTGTCACTCCCATTCTCCTTCTGCCCGCCTGATTGTCTACCTCGTCGCCGTGGTCTAGCTCAGCCTTCGCGGTGATCTCGCCTCAACAAGACGCATCACACTAACCGTCATATATCTATAGTATTGGCGGCTTTTGACGACCTTCCTCTACTTCGGACCGTTCTCGCTCGATCTCCTATTCCACGTCTATTTTCTTCAACGATATGCCAGACTTCTCGAAGAGTCTTCCGGTCGATCCCCGGCGCACTTCTCATGGCTCCTCGTCTACGCCATGGCGAGCCTAATTGCCCTTTCGCCCCTCGTCTCGATGCCATTCCTCGGGCATCCCCTATCCTCGACGCTCGTGTACATCTGGTCTCGACGGAACCCTGATACTAGACTGAGCTTCCTCGGGCTCCTGACCTTTACAGCGCCGTACCTCCCGTGGGTGTTGATGGGCTTCAGCCTTGTTCTGCATGGTACCGTCCCCAAGGACGAGATCATGGGAGTTGTCATCGGTCATGTCTGGTACTTCTTCACCGATGTCTACCCTCCGCTGCACAATGGATATCGCCCCTTGGACCCTCCAGGTTGGTGGAGGCGTCTCTTTGAGCCCCGAGTACAGAACGACTCCGATGACGGGAGTAACGACATTATGGTGGCTGGGGCGAGGGATCTGGGTGCCCGTGAACTGTAGTGAATACTGCAGAATGAATCAAATTAAATGTTGAGAACAAACCATGTCCTTGTCTCACATGGTAGATGGGCTTTTGGAATCTGCGGGCGTCCTTGTTTTAAGCTGATCATACATGTAGGCACGTTTTTGAAGATTTGGGATCTGGCGTTTTGGTAGAACATACAACTTGGGATTGTACATCTCAAAGTGGTCAGGAAACCATTGTGTGTTGGCATATAATGTCCATATTTATCATCGTTACTTGCTTCGCTATGATTTGTTTGATCTATTGTGTATTGAGTTGGTGCTACTTGCTCCACCATGACTTGTGCCAAATACCTCAAAGCTGAGCAATACATGTGTCCTTGTACGGAGTACGTGTATTAGGTATGTTGTATGTTTAGGTGTATTAGAACATGACATTTGAAGACACAGCAACGGAGCCAGCACTTTGGACCATATCCGCTTATCCTTCTTATTGCCGAGATAGGTGCATTGACGGTCTGACAAATGCCGCCTGTCCCAGGGAAAGCCTGGGCGGTTGACGAGGCTAATGAGCAATGAGGGACAGGAGGGACAAAAGGCAGTAGTAGCCCAACCAAGTGATGTCAGCGGCGGATCGCAGGGACATGTCCAGTAGCGACACTGCTCTCACCCATGCCCATTATTAGTGCTGATGCATTGACGTCGCTGGCCATGACCACCCAAATGCACCTAAGAAAAAAATTGCCCCGCCATGGATCCCAGCTAGACAAGGACTTTATAATCGCCTGGGCACCCCTCCATCTCGTCGCAACCCGAAGCCTCTGCACCAGAATCATCACTGATCTTACCTCTGCTCACCGTCATCCAAAATGAAGGCCTACTACTACGATAACCTCCCTGTTCGTGGTCCCATTTCTTCACACAATTGCCGTACCTGCTCGCTGACAATTCCACGCAGGGCGACCAGCGCCTCCCCCACGACTCTGGCCGAGAGGTCGACGTCGATGCCCTCCTCAAGCTCGGCGTCTACTACTACCACTTCCCCGACATCTCCAGCGTCGACGACCTGGCGCAGAAGCGCGGATACAAGAACCGGGACGAGATCAAGGTGTCCCCCACCACCATGGGCGACGTCTACGAGGAGAAGGTCAAGTCCTTCTTCCACGAGCACCTGCACGAGGACGAGGAGATCCGCTACATCCGCGACGGCCGCGGCTACTTTGACGTCCGCAGCAAGGACGACGAGTGGGTGCGTGTCCAGCTGGACAAGGACGACTTGCTCATCCTGCCTGCTGGCATCTACCACCGCTTCACCACGGACGAGGACAATGTAAGTCGAAGGCTGCCGGAGCTTGGTCGCCCGCAGCTTGATTACGCACTGGGACTAACACAGGCTGTGCAGTTTGTTCACGCCATGAGACTCTTCCAGGACGAGCCCAAGTGGACTCCCCTCAACCGCGATCCCGGCCTGGACGACAACGTCCACCGACAGGAGTACGTCAAGCAGTTCCTGGCCCAGTAGATGCGCCCACGTGGGATCGCAAATGTTGGTATGGTAACAGGAGCTGCGGGAGTAGACGGGTGGGCTACGGAAAAGGGATACTGGTTATGCAGGCGATGATTGAATTGGATATAGTGAACTTGTTTTCTTATTATTATTTGTTTCCTTACTTGTTGCTGAGCATATTTTTGCAATATGCGATGTTACGGCTCGGGAGTAGCTACTTTCAATGATCGTAAGATTGGTCATGAAGAGAAGGTGTTTCTTCCAATATTTTTGGTGCTTGACGTAATCTGAGGATTTTTGACGCCATCGTGAGTAGCGCCATGGGGAAAGCCATGATCGCCCTACCTTGACGGGAAAAGCCAATTGATCGGAAAGCTGATCAAGGCTGGCAAGGTCTGCAAAAGCGAACAACAACTTCTGAAGTAGGGCTTCATACCTTGTCGCAGAAGTGATTCAATGGCACATGAGAAATAAATCGCTCTCTAAGCCACACTTTTCGCAGTCTTCTTGAGAAAATGGTTATAATCAAACACTGTCCCAGCTCGGCAAAAGAGCCCTGCGAAGGCATGAGGTACCTGAGTATGCAAGTCGACATCAATTCTAGCACCTCAACAGGTGCCCACTGCTTCAGTAATCCGGTCAATTGAATTGGCTACAGCGAGTTAGCTAGTGGGGTTGTCATGGCCTCAAAGTTGATCAGTACAGCAGAACAGCCAAGGACTATTTGTACAGCAAGCATGGATAGTGCTTACGGCCGTGGTTTTCAGAGCAAGTTTTCCACATCAACATCTACTCAAGGTGTAGGTAAGGTAGGTACTCAACTATGAGAGCTCTTAGCGTAATAGAAAACACACTGGATGTCATCGGTTACGGGCAACTTCTCTACTTTTCGATCATTGAGGCTTTACGTTGCAAAGAATGGAATAATCATGGTTGACTATCAGCTTTCCAGTTGGACATAACCCTATAACTTTCATGCATACAAATCCTCAAAGTTCGGGAGCATGATATGGGGCCGTCCGGGGAACCAAGGCCCCGGGCAGGGCGGGGAGCCCCGGAACTCCGATACCACTGAGACCTGGCGGCTGTCAGGTCGATTTGAAGCTTCGTCTCCCTGGGGTTTCTACTCTAATGTTCCACCATTGGTTCTTCGTCTGCAAACTCTTTGAGGCCGCGTTGCACATTTCTATGTTTGTGGGCTGTCCTCGGTGCTGACGCCGGACAGGTCAGGCAGCCTGACGACTCCCCCGCGTCCACCAAAATTCAGGGAAAGCTCCCAGACGGCCACTGGCATCACAATTTTTGGTCACCAGGCTCTTTTCAGCTCTCAACCTCATTACCGCCACACTCTCCAATAGCCTGGACCACAGCCTCCAATCTAGGAAGCCCGGATATTTCTCTACCTCGACCTGATCTGTATTGGGTCTTCTTTTATGCAACATGGATGCTCGCACCGAGATCTCTGACGCGACCGATGTCTCGGGCAAGCAGCGGCCTCAACTGCCCCCGAGCTGCGACCCGCCGCAGAACACCTCGACGAAACAACTTGTCTGGATTGTACGTTGCCTGACACAGTGCCCCTTTCGCAATCAATCTGATCATTCGACTAACCTGGCAATCAGGTCTTTGGAGGTACTGGTCACATGGGCCGGTCCCTCGTAAAGTGTGCTCTCCAACGCGGCGACCTGGTGACATCTGTTGGCCGTGTCTTTGAGACGAGCCCCAGCGAGATGGCTGCAGTGGCTGGGGCCAACAAGAACTGTCTAGGCGCCCTGTGTGACGTTCGCTCCCGCGACTCAGTCCATAGCGTTGTGGAACGGACTCTCAACCACTTTGGCCGTATTGACGTCGTGGCCAATTGCTCTGGCTATGGTGTCATTGGAGCCTGTGAGGACCAGGACGAGCATGACTTGCGGAATCAGTTTGAGACCAACTTCATGGGCACTCTTCACATCATTCACGCAACACTGACCTA
This sequence comes from Rugonectria rugulosa, assembly GCA_023509875.1. Classification (NCBI taxonomy): domain Eukaryota; kingdom Fungi; phylum Ascomycota; class Sordariomycetes; order Hypocreales; family Nectriaceae; genus Rugonectria; species Rugonectria rugulosa. The sequence goes on from JALNIO010001243.1 coordinate 19,961, forward strand.
CTTCCGGAGACAGAACGGAGGTCGGTATTTGATCTTGAGCTCTACATCGGGAGCCTTGGGGGTTCCGGGTTTGGGACCTTACTGTGCTACCAAGTACGCCGTCGAGGGCCTCATCGAGGCAATGCTCTACGAAACAGACGCTTTCAACATCAAGGCGACGCTCATTGAGCCAGGCCATGTCCGGCGCGATGAGGTCGAGACACCGAATAACCCGCTGCCGACATGGGGACACTTTCTCATCAAGCCGGCAAGTGAAGCCTATGGCCACGCAACATCCCCTGCCTTACATGCCAAGCGCATGGTGCAGTGGCTCGGAGACCGGCAACCCACAAGTGCTGTCAAGTGTGCTGAGCTAATATGGCAACTTGCGCACTGCTCATATCCTCCACTCCGACTGTTACTGGGGAGCTATGCCATCGAGAGCATTCGAGACCGGATGAGATCGGTGACGGAGGAGCTCGAGGATTGGAAGCATCTTCATTTCCCAGAGGACAGGGAGGAAGGAGAAGAAACGGCCGAGACAGCAAACGACGCAGCAGCGAGCACTGCCACTGCGGATGCGAATGCCAACACGTAGCCCCTTTGACGGCCGACACGAGAGATCCCTGACTCCTTAAAAAGTTCATCTCCTACGAGGGCCTTGATCGTTTGGCTTCACGTCGAATCTAAGGATCGCAGATTTCTATCCTGCTACCAGCAACACAAAGAAAAGAAAAAGAGGACGAATCCAGGCGTCTGTACGAATATCATCTTTACAGTTCATGAATCATTCCATCCAATGACAAGGTTGTAGGTAATAAAGGAGGCTCAATAAGTACTCCGGAAGTTACCAGGTAATTAGCGACGTTGCCGAAGAGCCGTAGCATCAGATACAAAGCGCGGAGCACAGTAGCAGCCCGCCTGGAGAGTCCGAGCTCTTCATACGGAGTACGGAGTACGGATACGGAGAGTACTGCTTACAGGCAGGTAGGCAGGTAGGTAGGTAGCACGGAATACAGGCCAACAAGCGGGTTACAGGATGGACAGCGCCTTTGATGAGGGCTCCCTCCTATTGGGATTTCACCGATGACTAAGCCTTATGCCCTACCCAGGTACTTGCTGGCCACTGGTCAATGACCACCCCCTCTCGCCTTCCGTTTGCAGTTGCCTCCACGTCGCCCTCATCTCTGCACAGCCGCGCCGACTCGTGGCTTTTGGTCCAGAACATTTTGGCTGGTCGAAGAAGGGGTTAATGCTTCCTCAAGGTTTCACCCATCTACAACAACACCCGCAAAAAAAATAAACAGAAAAGAACAAAAAGAAAACAAAGTCATAATCGCGGTCCGTTCCGACTACTTTAGCGACCTTCGTTTGATTCTCGTCGACCCCGAGACCGACGCCCGATAAATCCTGCCTCCAATCCCAGCGATCCGCGTCCCGTTCACTCCGCTCCTTCGTTCGTTTCCCATCTTCACCTGAAAGATCGTCCTTTCCACCTTGACCCTGCCTCGGCACCCGGCCGGCCCCCCTCCCTTCTTCCCAAACCTCAACAACCTCCTCTCTCTTCGACTCGTTGCTTGATACAGAACGACCAGCAGCAAACATGGCGGACAAGAAGAATGAGGACTATGCTATCCGCATGGATGACCTCAAGGAGAGGGATCCTTTCGCTCGCTCCCCGACCAGGAGAACCCACCCCATCAACACCAACCCAGGACTGTCTCAAATCGACAACAATGGCCCCGTGTCTATCGTGGCATACTGCTTGGCTTCAATCAGCATGACCGTGACCAATAAATATGTTGTCTCGGGCACTTTTTGGAATCTCAACTTTTTCTATCTTGCCGTCCAGGTAAACTCAGTCCCCCCTTATACCTGCAGAGACTCCCCTGTGTTTTGCGACATGGTTTACTAAATGTCCTTTCCTTAGGCAATTGTGTGCATTGCTACCATCACAGCAGCCAAGCAAGCTGGCCTGATCAAGGTTCTTGCTCCCTTTGACACTGACCGAGCAAAGAAGTGTAAGTCGTCCAATTCAAGAGACTACGGTTTTCTGTATCTAACTGTTGGTCAACAGGGTTCCCCATTTCGCTGCTCCTCGTCGGAATGATTTACACGGGCACCAAGTCGCTCCAGTTCCTCTCCGTCCCCGTCTACACCATCTTCAAGAACCTAACCATCATTGTCATTGCCTATGGCGAGGTCCTGTGGTTCGGCGGCAGCGTAACGCCCATGAGCTTGCTCTCCTTTGGGTTGATGGTTCTGAGTTCCATCGTTGCTGCCTGGGCCGATATTCAGAGCGCGATTGCTGGTGATTTTGGCGGCAGTGACTCCAAGGATGCCATTTCGACACTCAATGCTGGCTATGCTTGGATGGGTCTGAACGTCTTTTGCAGCGCATCCTATGTTTTGGGTATGCGCAAGGTCATCAAGAAGATGAACTTCAAGGATTGGGATAGTACGTCTTTTCCTGTTTTACCCCATCTCTTCTTGTCGCGTGACTAACCTCTCTCTTCAAACAGCCATGTACTACAACAATCTCCTCACCATCCCCGTTCTCGTCGTCTGCTCCCTCTTGTTGGAAGACTGGTCCGCCGTCAACTTTTCCAAGAACTTCCCTCCCGACACCCGCAACCGAATGATTATCGGCATGGTCTACTCTGGACTTGCTGCCATCTTCATCTCGTACTGCTCCGCATGGTGCATCCGTGTGACATCGTCGACTACCTACTCCATGGTCGGCGCCTTGAACAAGCTTCCCATCGCCATCAGCGGCTTGATCTTTTTCTCTGCTCCCGTCACCGTGGGAAGTGTCTCGGCCATCTTCATCGGTTTCGTCAGCGGCATAGTCTATGCTCTGGCTCGAGTCCGGCAGTCCAAGGAAACCCAGGCCCAGCTCCCCACGACACGACCTCCCATGAGCGCGAGCTCCCAGAGCAGCCGTGACGCCAATTCTTAATCGAACGGATCCAGTTAGATTGGTTTCCAATTCTCTCATGGCCTAATGAATACCTAGAGGATTGGCATTTTTTGCATTCTTCCGGACAATTAAAAGGGGCATTTGCTGTCTTCAAGACATCATATCAACAGAAGGTGATATTCAGGTGTATACGAGAACCCCCGGGGGGTGGGCGTGCCATCCTGGGAATGTATAGTAATGCATGGTAACATTTGCGGAGGTGGGAGCATACAAGAACTCCATTTGCTTTTACATAGACAAAGGCGCGGCTGGAGTCTGTCGGGACGTGGGAATGCTGGCTGGACATGAGCCTTCTTTTCTGTTTGTTGCAATGAGCTGTTTTGGGAGGCAAGCTTGTACATAGGTATTTGTGTAGCAGCCAAAATTCAATGGTCGGGTGTGATTTCTGCGATTAAGTGAAGGGCTCAATGTTGAGATTAGTCATGATGGAAGAGCGGATGTCATGATGGAGTTGAGGTGAAGGTGTTGTCGTAGGACGGGGCTGCATGGCTGCCTGTCATGGAAGCAAGGGGTTAGGGGTAAGGGCAAAGGGCGAATGGGAAGGAATTTGGCGGGCTCATGGTTTAAGGTGTGGCTGACATGTTGGATTAGACGTTCAACGGCCCTGAGAAATCCTAAGGCTTTTTATCAGAACAGATCCATATATAGGTACATGGCAGATGGTGCTTGTGACCACGAAGGGTGATAGGGGGCCCCAATGTATTAGAGTCATGCCTCCAAGACATGATTAAAGCAGACACGCTGGCCCCTTACCTCAGATGACTGCCTTGGAAGCCGTTGATAGACCCAATACCGCCAACATACCTGGGCTGTCTTGGTAGTGTGAAGCTGCCGATGATCAGCTGCCAGGTTTTTTTGAGAGCTCCCTTGGCTTGACGTTATCTGACCCGTCCCCACGTGGGGCCTGGACGCGAGACCGAGGGGGGTACCTCTGGACGCATAGTAACTCACCGCCAGAGCAAAGTACAGCGGGGACAAACGGCGCTGGGGAGGTTGACCCCAAGGTCTTGGAATTAAAAAAAAAGGAAGGAAATATGGTTGGGGAAGAACATGACGTTTCGAAACTGCTGCTTGGCCTCCTGCTCTCAACCCCCCCTTGCATCTGACATCTACATGTACTTTAACGACTTGCTCCCCGCTCGATCTGGGCTGTTGAATCCTCATCCCTTTTCAACTCAACCTTTGCAGCCTTTGCATCATGGTATAGATTAAACCCAAGTCTCCTGCAATACCATTTCCCTCTTCCCTCCCACCCCCCCACCTTTGGAGCTCTACCTTGCTCTCAACATCCCCAGCTTGGCCCGCCTCCTACCTTCTTGCCATGATATCCTTTATTAACTGGCGTGAGTTTGCTTGGTGCTCTGGTCCCTCTAGGACTCCTCGCTAACCCAATTGTTCCATCTGCAGCTTTCGAGGCCCTCTCCTCAGCCGTTGGCGCATCGGCCGATGAAGGTGAGAGCCTCTTTGATACCAAGCCATCTGCGCAAGCTCCGTCATCGGCCTTCTGACCTTTTTCTTCTCTTCCAGTCAAGCTCATCTTCTCCTTTCTGGTCTCGTTCCCCCTCGCCGGTATTCTGAAGCGGATTCCCGACTCGAAACCCGAAGCCAAGAACATCTTCATCGTCAGGTACTCCAACCCCAACGGCGCATACAATCGTGTATAGCTTCGGCTCCCACTAACCGCCGACATCCAGCGTCTCCCTCTTCTACCTCGTCGGCCTCTTCGATCTCTGGGATGGCATCCGCACTCTCTTCATCAGTGCCGGAGGCACGTACGCCATTGCCAAATATCTCCGTCAAAGCCCCTACATGCCCTGGATTGGCTTCGCCTTCGTGATGGGTCACATGTCCATCAGCCACATTGCCCGCCAGGCTGCCGACAGCCCTTCGTCTGTTGATGTAACTGGCGCTCAGATGGTTCTTCTCATGAAGCTCAGTGCCTTTTGCTGGAACGTTGCCGACGGTCAGCTTCCCGAGGAGCTTCTTTCCGACTTTCAAAAGGAGCACATGCTCAAGGAATTACCTTCAATACTCGACTATGCTGGCTGGGTCCTCTTCTTCCCAGCTCTGTTCGCCGGTCCTTCTTTCGACTTTACAGACTACCGCCGATGGCTCGATACCTCCATGTTCGATGTCTCCCCTCAGGTAGACCCGTCAAAGAAGCCTCCAGTTAGGAGGAAGAGAAAGATTCCTCGCAGCGGTGGTCCTGCCGCCTGGAAAGCCGCCAGTGGCCTATTTTGGCTCGTTCTGTTCATCGTCTTCTCTCCTTCTTACAATCCTGGCACTTTGACGGCGGACTCGTTTGTCGAATATAACTTCCCTCGCCGTGTCTGGATCATGCATTTGGTCAGTCTGACGGCACGCTTTAAATACTACGCCGTGTGGTCCCTCACCGAGGGCTCATGTATTCTTGCCGGCCTAGGGTTCAATGGTGTTGATCCCGTCACTGGCAAGATCTCGTGGGACCGGCTTAAGAATATCGAACCCTGGGTGGTCGAGACGGCGCAAAATCCACGAGGTTACCTCAGTGGCTGGAACATCAACACAAGCAACTGGCTGAGAAACTATGTCTATCTGCGTGTCACCCCAAGAGGCAAGAAGCCCGGTTTCCGTGCCAGCTTGGCCACGTTCGGTACCAGCGCTCTCTGGCATGGATTCTATCCTGGATACTATCTCACCTTTGTTCTCGCTACTTTTATCCAGACTGCTGCTAAGCGTACGCACCTCATTCGCTTTCTCTTGCTTTCCGTTACCCTTGCTAATTTGATTCTTCTAGACTTTCGACGACACGTTCGTCCCTTCTTCCTCGATCCTATCAATGGCAATCCTTCACCCAAGAAGAGGTACTACGACTTCGCATCATATATCGCCACTCAGCTTACCTTTACCTTTGCTACCTCGCCCTTTCTCATTCTCTCCTTCAGCGGATCCATTCTTGTTTGGTCTCGTGTCTACTTCTTCGCGGCCCTATGGACTTTTGGCTCCCTCGCCTTCTTTGCCTCTCCAGGCAAGATCTGGCTTGGGAAGAAGCTTGAGGCGCGTACAGGACGGCACAAACTTGTGCGCTCTATTAGCACGGATAGTCTGACGGGCAAAGCGGAGCCCATCTTGGGTCTCCCCAAGGACCCTGAAGGCGATTTCGACCAGGTAGTACAGGAGATTCGCGCCGAAGTCGAGGCCCGACAGAGGAAAGCAAAGGAGAACTAAAAGGATCAGACCCTGTGTCGTACATGTTAGCAAGAACCTTGTTTTCGACCCGCCCTGCCCGAATAATGTCATTTACGCGGTGTTCATCTCAGCCTTTTAGGTATTCTAGGAGCTCTTGATTATGTAGTATCAAAGCGAAGGAGTAAGAAAAATTAAGTTTGAAATGTATGACGTGACAAATCTATTCAGATTCTACTTCACATCGTTTACTCTATCTCTGCAGTGCGGTTTTCAGGGAAAACCCTCCTGTGCTGTGGCCGATCCATCGATGGCTATTAATTACATGATATCATAAGAATAAATGCGTTGCGCAGTCCGTCTTGAAGCCCGGCAAAGGCCTGTCAATGTCCAACTAATATACAGATAAGATCGTCCGTAGATGACGGTGGGTTGGTAGTACAAGGGCCCAAGATGATGAAGGAAGAGGAAGAAAAAGGAATTGAGCGCGATGGGCGGGTTGTTTGGTCTAACATCCATCAGAAGAACCGTATATCGTAAAAAGCTTTTGTGTGTAGATTTTTTTGGGAGGGCGTCGTTGGGTTGAGTGTGTAAATGTTTCAAATCGTATATCGTCCAAAAAAATCGGAAATGTCCAAAAAGGGGGACTCGTGCATCGTAGCAGCGTATTTCAGAACAAGAGGTTTGTGAATCAAGAATCGTAAGAAATAAATCGTAAGAGACGACGGTGTCGGAATGAGCTTGGAAAAAAAAATAAAACAGGGAAAGAAATCAAAACATCGTCATGTCTTGAGTGATCGTCAAATCGTCGAGATGGCGTCTCGAGTTTCATGCAAGAACTGCGTAGGTGGGATGTATCCCATTCCTGGATCATCCAAACGTCTTGTCGCGTTTCGTCAAAACATGGGTAAAATATCAAAGAATGTTGTGTTCAAAAGAGGGAGGGCAGTGTTATGAGCCCCAGCCTTGTTTTATGCCGACAACAATCAGGGCAATCACGGCGCCGAGAACAAGAAGACCGATGAAGGACATGCCGCGGTTGAGGCTCCTCCACCACATAGCACTGTGGTAGATATCTTCGTTCATCAATTGTTTCCTGTTGTTGCGGACTTGTTGTAGGTCCTCGTTAGATGTGGTGTTGCCTTGTTCTAGGTCGCTCATTTGAGATTTCCTGGGGACAGGGATTATCGCAGCAATCATCCAAGCTGTTGGGCCGTGTTAGAATGAAAGTGCTTCATGAGAAATGAAGAGAAGCAAACTTACCAAAGGGTAGAATAAACCCAACAACAAACATAGCAATCTGGGCATTTCGTCTCCCTGTCAGTTCGCCCTTGACATCCCAGGTCGTTACTGGCGGCTCCCACAAGGTCGGTTCCGCAGCCCTGCGATCTCGAGCGAGATGAGGCGACCAGATGCTCGATGTCTGCTTCTTCAGGCTGCGGACAACCTGCATTAGAGGAGATGAAATAGGATTCGACTCGAGGGGCCGGAGGTCCTCCATCGAGGGCTCCGATTCAATTTCGCGGTGACCACCATGCTCGCCAACAGGGTTTTGGGGCCGGCGAAGAGACCCAAAGATGCCTGAAACAAATCGTTCCCGCTGACTCGTAGAGCGGCTGGGACTCATGGCCTGGCTGTCGGTAAAACTAAAATTCGAAAACATGGATTCGGAAGAGGGCTTATAAGCCAACCACTTCCGCTCTCCGCTCCCATAGTAGACCCTGTAGTCCGTTAATAAAGGAGCTGTCTTCTATGGAGGATTAACTTACTTGGCCCAAGTTGGGAGTGCCGCATTAAAGCTGGCAGTTGATCGAAGACTCCGATCTGAAGCATAACTCGACAACATCTTTCCAAATCGAGTTCTATATCGCATATCTTCCAGCTCAGCCAACCCATCGCCATCCTCGTCGTGATCGCGGATAAGTCGCATCGAACCCAAATTGGAATCACGTAGTGCGCCGCGGACAAGAGCTGGCGCAGGGGGGTCTATCGACGGCGTTCTCGAGTGCGAGCGACCTTCAGACTGCTCCTCTTCTAGCCCAGCTAGAGAGTTGACCATGTTCAGAAGGTGCTTGCTATGACTACTACTCCGTCTATCACCTAATGAGGCAACCGACAAGGCACGGGAAGCGGGCTCGCTACCAGGCTCGCTCTCAGAAAGAACAGTAGATAGCTGGGAGCTCCAGTGAGGCGGGCGAGGATCTCTGGATGGCTTGGAGAAAGTAGGTGAACCTTGCAAATTCGATCCGACTTGATGCAGCATTGTGGGTGGTCCGACAAACAGAGCTCGCGTTGCCTCTTGGGTCATGATGCTGGAAATCGACGTCAATGAACCAGTCCGAAGTGAGTCGCGTGACCGTATCTTGACGAGGCTGAAGCTCTCCCAGGACCTCTTCCTAGTTGGACGAAGAGGAGGCACAACGAGGCTCTCATTGGAGAACTCGTTCTTGAGCCTATCCTTGACAGCAACAACTGATGAACCAGCCGAAGTTCCACCCAGCACTACGTAATTGGCGTCGGTGTCGCAGGAAGGGGGTCGGGTGCTTTCTCGCACTGAGGGCTCTGCGGATGAAGGTTCGCCAAGCAGTTCATAGTTGGAGTGGATGGATGACGCAGGTAGACTGGTCAAATCAGCGACGGCTACCGGGGAACTCTGACCGTAGATCTTATAGTTGGTCCTTTCAGACGCCGTCGACTTGGATTGGGATGAAACTGTTGACTGAAAAGATGGCTTTTCATTGAGCAATTGGGTTGACGGAACATCCAGGGGGTTGGTGAGCTCAATCTCAGGCAATGACGGAAGAGTCAGGTCGGGTGTAGAAGTTGCAGAAGTTTCAGGCTGCTTTCCCTTGACGTTGGGCGTATTGGGAACCTTTCGAACCCCACCAATCATACGGTAGTTCCAGGGAGATGTTCGAGGACTGGATTGGAATTGGCGAACCTGTGACAATATTGGCGAGTTTGAGATGCTTCGTTCACTGAGAGCAGTCAATGGGGAGCTTGGGGCATCTTGGTGGTCATCGCTGCTGAACGCGCCATACGAGTGGCGGCCATAAGAGCTGGTGCGGGTCGTGTACGATTGCTGGTTGGACCAGATTGAGTCACCACGAGATGAAGTTGAGGCAGAGAACTCTTGTGGGTGTACGGAGAATGTCTTGTCGGGGTGTACAACCATGACCTTGCGCCGAGACGGGGGCCGAGACGATGCCCGTGACGACGGGCGCGACGACGGGTGTGGGCTGGGGCAGGGTGAGACATCGATGGGTGACTGAAGAGAAACGTCGGGCGTATCGGGTTCGATATCGACATCAGCATCGGCCAATGGACGCCAGGGCGAGTTCGTCTCAGGAGTTGTCAACGTCGAACGGCGCTTTGAGTAGTCTGGAGTCGCGAATTGACCAATCTTCTTCCATGCCGCACCAGGTGAAGGGGATTCATAGTAAGGACTTGAGGGGGCCAAAGGAGAGCTACACCGGGGCCACGGTTCGGGGTCGGTTTCGGTGCTTGCGTCGGCGTAGGCAACAGGACGAAAATTAGGTGAAGAGCCGAGGAAAGGCGGGCTGTAGGAAACAAGACGGATTCCAAGTCTGTTGTTCTCGGAATCGGAACGCTCATGTAAAGGCCGTCGCGGCGGAGTGCAAGACGGCGAAGCCGGCATGCTCTACGCACTTACGGCAGTAACCAAACTGCCCATTACCCAAAAAGAATCTGTTCAAAGACCTTACCAAGGCCTTGAGAAAAAAGGATGTGAATTGACTTGTTTCGATGTCGACAAAGGCAATAGCGACAATGGCGAGGACGATGATATTGAAAGGCCGTAACGGGTGAGGTGGGTCGAGAGCTCCGAGCTTGAAGGGATCACGGGTCCGGAGTTGAAGTCGATTAAGAATGGATGTCGAAGAGAATTAAGCGCCAGGACGGGGCAGTATTAGGTAGATGTGCGACAGCAAGAAAACGTCTTTATGGAGGCGAGAATCAAGAAGAAACGGAAGAGCCGCGCGGGTACAATCAGAAGAACAAACAGCTTGGAGCAAAAGAAGCGAAGGTGATGCTGGAAACGACTGAAGCTGGCGTTGCAGGCAGGGGAACCGTGGGGTTTGGGAGTCTTGAGGAAAGCGGCCAAAAAGGGAAAGAGGGAAAAGAAAAGAAGAGGAAGGGAACAACGAAGCAAAAAGAGGTTTCAAGAAAAAGATGGAAATAGAAGTCAGCAATAAAGCAATTCGTGAGAGAACGACTGAAGGGGTGAGAGAGCGACTGGCCGTCAATGGCCGGATTATACGTGGTTGGAATGCAAACGAGTGACAAAGGCGTCAAAAAAAGAGGACAGCCAGGACGTACGACGTAAAGGGAAGGGAGTGTGTGAGCGTGCAGGACAGGACAGGACAGGACAAGACGAGGAAAGAGGTGTGAAGGAGAGTGAACGGAAGGAAAGAAAGATCCACGGGGATGGGATCATGGGGGAAGGAGCGAGTGGCGGGTAGAGCAAGGCAAGAGACAAGACAGACGAGACAAGACGAGACTCGAACAGAGGTCGGTCGCTTCTTCATCGACCCTCAGACACTGGAGCTTGCATATGCGACCAGATTTAGCTACGGTGCCTCTCGCGTACTTTGTAGCTGATACCTACAAGCGAGAAGGAGGCCAAGGGAAAACTGCGTTCCTCCCGCGTGCCTGGGTAGGTACTCTGTACTTTGCAAACGCTCCATTCTGCGTAATAGACTCGCAGACTTATCCATACTCTGTCCAGTCTCACTCCATCTTTCTCCTCCTCCCCTTACGGGCCTAACAATGTGGGCAAGCAGAAGACGATGTGGGCTGCCCGTAAAGACCACTTTCCAGGTTTCGCTAGTCAGGTACAAGTGCGCAACCGCAACGGCGGTTGGTAAGCTAACGTAGTGTCCTAGTCCCCCCCGTACCAAGAGAAGACGAGCAAGACGCGCGAACCTACCCCCAGTCCAGCATTTCCAACTTATCGACCCCCCGTAGCAGCCCCAAAGCCGCCCCCATTGGCCGACGACGCGGTGGGCATGCAGAGTCCAAGGAAAATGGACGTGAACCAGTCCTTGTAGCGCCCGTGGAGAGCCCATTCTGCAGCTAACGGGATATTACCTGACGCAGCAGGGTTTCCTCCTGCAGGACCCAAAAAGCCCACCGGGGGAGAGGACGGACGAGGCAGGCCGCCATGTCACCGACTACAACCCTCTCCCCCCCAGTCCAGTCCGCAACGCGGGAGACGGGACACGGCGGGAAGGCATGGGACGGGGTCGAGGGGATATCCAGGGGTAAAAAAAGACTCTGAAGCCTTACCCAAAGAGCCCAAGGGAGGGGGCTGGGCGAAGAAGAAAAAACTTGAGAAGCTGGAAAGGAATTGGAATGAAGGTGGGCAGAGACACATTCAATTAAAAAAAAAAAAAAA
>JALNIO010001243.1:34928-49653 GCA_023509875.1 Rugonectria rugulosa
TTACTTTCCCAACTCAGCCTCGTCGTCTTCTCCGTCCCACCCATCACACGTAGCCTCAACCTTTGAGGCTCGGGTTTTCCTTTGACCAATTTGACAGTTTAGCTTGGTGAATTGGTCAAAGAAGGCGTCCTTCTTTTCTCACTTCTACGACAAGTCGACTTGATTGCCGGTCCTCCCATTTCCCTCATCCTTCATCTTACCACTTAAATCACCGTCGACCAAATCTCCATCTCAAGACGGCATCATCGATATCGAGACAGCATGTCAACCACTTCGCAGTTCAACCCCGGCTCCTCCGGCTTTGGGACGCTCCAAGCCGTTGCTTTACTGGTGAGTTTGACTTGTCGCGCCTTCGTACCGTTACCCATTCGTCCCCAGCCCTGTCCTTTGTTACTGGGGTTCGACCTTTTGAGTGTGAACGTCTCACAATCACCAAACCTCATCACTACCATCCCATACACACCGGGATATCTTGATCCTCCCTTTGCTTCGCACCGAGTATAATGGCCTCTTTTTGACTCACCTGGAACGCCCATCTTTCCGTCCCCCCTCACAGATCCTCTACACCCTCGTCTATGTCATCCCCCTCTACTTCTCCGCCGCCACCCGCCCGTCGCCAACCCGCTCTCGAGATGCCCCCGAGGCCATCGGCGCCCGCATCTTGGTCGTCTCTATGTCCACGGCCGCCTGCTCGCTTGCCACGCTGGCCCTGCTCTCGTCCCAGCCTCGCCAGCAGCAGGAGAAGCCGCCCCTGCACCTCATGGGCTACTGGCCCCCGGGCTTCCTCGACGCCGCCCGTGCCCTCTGGCTGACGGCCCTGCTCTTCGCCGGCCCCCTCTTCGAGTCCCTCGTCGTCGACGGTGCCTTCCACCAGTGGCTTACTCTTGAGCCTCTGAAGGAGCTCTGGGTTGATTGGCCCACCTGGCGGAACATGGTTGCGGTACGTCTCTTCATTACTTGCACCACCTTCATTATTTCTTATTCATCCTTTCACATCTACAAGTATTTCCCCCTTGCATCGTCTCCCTCGCCTCGCCCATCTAGTTTCGTTTCCAACCCATGCCCACGAACACAATCCCAGCCCAGCTCGTCTCATATCTCGCCAAATCTCCACCCCCACACAAGCCTCCTCTGTTCCTCTTCACACCGCTTCTTCACTTCACGCGTCCAACTCCCTTTCCCTCTCTGTGTTCCCCTCTTGATGTGCTTATGCTAATTTACCCCGTCCGGTTGTCTCCCCCCTTACAGGGCCCCGTGACCGAGGAATGTCTCTTCCGCTCCGCTGCCGTCCCGTTGCTGCTCCGGGCCGGCACCAGCCTCACCGGAACCATCTTCCTCTCGCCACTCGTCTTCGGCCTTGCTCACCTGCACCACTTTTATGAGTTTCGCATCACCCACCCACAGACTCCTCTGCCTGTTGCCATTGCCCGTTCCCTGCTCCAGCTGTCGTACACCTCGCTGTTTGGTGCCTACGCCACCTTCTTGTTCCTGAGGACTGGCAGCTTGGCGGGTGTGATCCTTGTCCATGCCTTCTGTAACTGCATGGGCCTGCCTCGTGTCTGGGGTACTCTGGAGCCGTACTGGCTCTTGAATCAAAGTACAGCCGCTGCCACATCAAGGATCTACACAGCTGCCTATTACCTTCTGTTGGTCGGTGGCTTGGTGGCTTGGTGGACCAACTTGTACTCGCTGACCGAGACTCCCATGGCCTTGACGCAATTCTAATCATCATATGAGATTTAATGCCATGCCCCATTAGTAGGCTGATGAACACACACATACATAGAGGAAAAGTGCCGCTGTCTAATCGTTTACTTCACCTCCTTCGTGATGGCCCGTAAATTCGTAATGGTGCTGATTCTTAATGATGACTAAATCTCATCTTGAGCCTCTCGCCAGTCATGACGGACAACAAATTCCATATCATACAAAGCTAAACGTTGTCATCCCGACATCCATATGAGAGAAGCATTAGTTTTCTTCTATATTCAGCATACACTCCATCTTACAAATCCCTGTCCTAAAAGGTAGGTAGGGTGCCTGGCATCTGAACTTCTTCGTCCTCTCGTCCTCTCCGACGAAGTCTTAACGTGCCTTGGTCTCGCTCTGCTTCATTGACCACTTCTTTGTATGAGTCTTCACGGGGTTCGTGGCTGGGCTCCTTGCTCTTGGAACGACTCCGGCTACTCATTGAAGAGCCCGCGTCCGTCATCGAATCGTCTGGTCCCCTCGTGTTCTTCTTCCGGGGCCACAAGCTCGGTAAAGTGACCTCCTGAAACCGAGGCTCAACCGCTCGCTCGTCGAACCAGCGATGCAGACGGGCCTCGACGAGTTGAGCAATCTTGGGGACATCTTGGAGGCGTGATCGACTACCCAGCAAACTTCTGATGGAGAAGTCTAACCGGTAATCGTCGAGGAAGTTGAACCTCATCATCGTAGGCGTTGACTGTGAAGGATTGCTGGGAATAAAGGAGATGGAAAGCGTTCCGCTAAATCTCACCACAGAAACGGCTAAAGCGACAGGTAACACAGCAGATAGTTTCTTAGGATAGTTGAGAAGAAGTTTCGTCTCGACAGCCAGGGTGAGCATATCGCTCAAGTCGACATCCATGCGAGCCTGAAGACGAGTCCCATCCCGCGCTGCCGTCACCGGGTCGAACCTCTTCCCATTTCCGAGGCTCAGCCCATCTTCGTCAACTGGGATAATGCGGCAGTTGCTCAGGATGGGGAAATCTTCACCCAGACTCAACTCGGTAACGCGAATCTCATCGACAAAGTCTGGTCTTGAAGTGCCATTAAGTGCTTTAGTGAGAGAAGTGAGAATCGCATCATCGTGCTGGGCATCGTCACGGAACTGAGCAATCGTCTGGGCCACCAACACGTTGAACCAATCCAGACTCTCGGGCTGATGGCTATCAACGTTGTAGTAGGTCTTACTCAAGATGGATCCAATGGTCAGCACCGGAGGGTTCCTCAGGACTGTTGACTTTTTCCGGTTCAAGGTCTGGCCATGGCGATCTTTGGCTGATCGTAAACTCAAGAGGGAGCGCTTATGAGCGAGGGTTCTTGACCTGCGCTCGGAAGCTCTCAGCGAGGCCGTAGCATCGGGTGACGGCGGGTCGCCAAAGATGAAAAACTTGATAAAGGCGGCTAGGACTAAAACGACAGACAGCTGGCCGAGAATAAGGCCCTGAGTGAATGATAGTCTGCTCGGGATGCAAGCAAGGTTAGCCATCATCTTGCTGGGTCGTGAAATGAGGTTTGTCAAATTGAAATACTTACGTCGGCTCAGACGGCGGAGGACAGGTATCGGAGGACATTCTCTAGGCTGACTGGCGCCATGAAGCTACCAGGAGCTTTCAGACAAAGAAATGAGATGAACCGCAATGTACGGTGATGAGCTTCAATTTCGCGACAACATGGCAGTGCTTGGTGGTTGTAGGTTGATATTTCTAGAAGCTGGAGGTGGAAGAGCTCTGGAGCTGGCTGGTGATGGTATTAGTGGACCAGCTACTTCCTAGGTAACAGCTTTGGTGGCTGAACTGAGCTCGTTATGCATGTGTCGGGGTCGCTATGACGTTACCCCGAATCAGCACACGTATTCCGTGTACCTTCACCAAAGCTTCCAACAATTGTCCCGGCGCTCTTGACGACTTGATTTCGCGTCTACAGTTTTCAAACGCATACTTACCTTGTGAAGAAGCCTCAAAGACCTCATCCCAGTCCCCGCTAGTGCGGGGATCCAGTAAATACAGGCCGAAATCATCATCAGCTTCTGGCTGCCCCACGGCGCCGCAGCTCATCATGGACGTCTCTCAAGCTATCTCGGGTTACATCTCCAAGGTGGTGGCCACGACGGATACGTCATCCACCAAGATGAAGATTCTCTTGCTGGACAGGGAAACCGTCAACATCGTCTCTACGGCCGTTACGCAATCCTCCCTCCTTAACCATGAAGTCTATCTCATTGACCGCTTGGACAACGCTGGTCGTGAGAAGATGCGTCACCTCCGATGTCTCTGTCTTGTCCGTCCATCTCCGGAAACTATCCAACTACTTATAGATGAGCTACGGGACCCCAAATACGGTGAATACAACCTGTACTTCACCAACGTTGCCAAAAAGTCTTCTCTTGAGCGACTGGCAGAAGCCGACGACCATGAAGTGGTCAAGGTGGTCCAGGAGCACTTTGCCGATTACATCGTCATCAACCCGGATCTCTTCTCCCTTGGGCTGGCTCTCCCACAGAACCGCATATGGGCTGGCAGCCCAGATACGTGGAACCCAGACTTATTACAGCGATGTGCAGAGGGTCTCATTGCCGTACTGCTCTCACTCAAGAAGAAGCCGTTGATCAGATATGAAAAGACGAGCCCTCTGGCCAAGAAGCTGGCCTCTGAAGTCCGTTATCTGATGACCCAAGAAGAGCAGTTGTTTGACTTTCGGAAAGTCGACACGCCTCCAATCTTGCTTGTCTTGGATCGCCGAGAAGACCCTGTTACGCCACTTCTCACTCAATGGACGTATCAAGCCATGGTCCATCATCTACTAGGTATCCAGAATGGTCGTGTCGATCTCAGTAGTGTCCCAGACATTGGTCCCGAATTGAAAGAAATCGTCCTGTCCCAGGATCAGGATCCATTCTTCAAGAAGAACATGTACCTCAACTTCGGAGACCTCGGAGGCAACATCAAAGAGTATGTGGGACAGTATCAGTCAAAAACGCAAAATAATGCAAACATTGAGTCAATAGCGGATATGAAACGATTCATTGAGGAATATCCCGAGTTCCGGAAGCTGTCAGGCAATGTCAGCAAGCATGTGACGCTCGTCTCAGAGCTCAGCAGACGGGTCGCTGCAGAGAATCTGCTTGAAGTCAGTGAGCTGGAGCAGAGCCTGGCATGCAATGACAATCATAATACTGATCTGAGGGTACGTGACCGATTGTTGCAATTCCACGGGCAAATACTGACTTTCATCCCAGAATATACAGCGACTAATTCAGGCCCCAAATGTCACACCTGAGAGCAAGGTTGGACTTGTCGCGCTATATGCTCTCCGTCATGGCAAACATCCTACAAGTTCGTTGGCTATGCTCAAGGATCTCCTTGTTGCGGCTGGAAATCTACCTCCTCGACAAGCTGAGCTCGTTGATAAGTTGTTAGCTTACCACTCCTCCCTCCACTCCTCTCAGGGCCAAGGTGGCATCTCTGAGATATTCGAGTCTGCCGGAATATTTTCAGGCGCCTCCAGTCGATTCAAGGGCCTCAAAGGTGTTGAGAATGTCTACACACAACACTCTCCTCTGCTCGAATCTACACTGCAGAACTTGGTCAAGGGCAGATTGAGGGACCAACAGTTCCCCTTCGTGGAGGGAGGTGGAACGACAAAGGACAAGCCTCAAGATATCATTGTTTTCATCATAGGAGGAGCCACATACGAAGAGGCGAAGATGATTGCTGCCTTCAACGCCGCTACACCAGGTGTCCGAGTTGTTTTGGGGGGGACGACAATTCATAACGCAGCTACGTTCCTGGAGGAGGTTAATGATGCGGTAGACTCGTGGCCGGAAGCGCGTGGAAGGAGGTGAATCTCATAGCAGGGAAGTGAGTGATGAGACAGACACGGACTGGCTCAAAGGATAGGAGCGTTTCAAATGTAGCACAGGATCTGCTTGTTCAAGCTTGATGATGGTGGTTGAGCTGTAATGGATTAACGGCTCGTTAGTTTCATAGTGCGGGTTAAGCGAATATCCACTAAATAACGGTCAAGAGGACCCCTGCTTAGATTTTTTGAGATAGGCGATTGCAGAGGAACGAGTTTCTTCATTGACAGCATGCCATGCGTTCGTCATTACTGAGAGCCAAGCCGACCATTTGGCGTCGCCAATGGCAGATAAACGTACGACGGCATCTTGCGACCGTCACAAATGATACGAGGTTCGTCCTTTCCCCTCTCCATGCGCCCTCCCGCATCGTGAACTTCCCTTGACCCGAATTTCTTCGTTAGGCCTTTCGACGTCGTTGTGATCGGAGGCGGACATGCGGGCGCCGAAGCATGTGCTGCCGCAGCGAGGGCTGGTGCGAGGACGGCATTGATTACGCCCAAGCTGGATAATCTCGGGACATGTTCTTGCAATCCCAGCTTCGGAGGCATTGGGAAAGGCACAATTATCCGCGAAATTGATGCCCTCGATGGCGTTGCCGGAAGGATAATTGACAAGTCTGGTGTCCAATTCCATATTCTGAATCGCAGAAAAGGCGCTGCTGTCTGGGTATGCTGGTGATTTGTTCTGTGAGAGATCTTTGCGCTGACGTAGTTTGTGAATAGGGACCCCGCGCCCAGATCGATCGAAGCCTGTATAAGAAGAATATGCGGGAGGAACTCTCGTCGTATCCAAACCTTTCCATCGTGCTCGACAGCGTTTCCGACATTGTTCTCTCCGATCAGCCAGAGGCAACCGACGGTGCGTCAAGCCGTATAGCTGGGGTTCGCCTCGAGTCTGGCCAAGTCCTACCCACCAGCAAGGTCATCATCACAACAGGAACATTCCTTAGCGGCGAGATCCATATTGGCTTAACATGCTATCCTGCTGGACGGATTGGGGAGGCTGCTACATTTGGGCTCAGCAAGTCGTTGAGGGATGCTGGCTTCCAGCTCGGACGTCTCAAGACAGGCACCCCTCCGCGAATCGCCAAGGAAACTGTTGATTTCGGGGTCCTTGAGACACAATACGGCGATAATCCCCCGACGCCCTTCAGCTATCTGAACGAAACCGTTTCAGTCCAGGACCAGCTCACATGCAGTGTGACTTACACGAACGATGCAACTCACGATGTTATTCGCGACAACCTCGACAAGACGATCCATATCCGCGAGACGATAAAAGGACCCCGATATTGCCCTTCGCTCGAGTCAAAGGTGATTCGGTTCACGGACAAGAACCGCCACATCGTATGGCTTGAGCCCGAGGGCTTCGACAGCAACGTCATCTACCCGAACGGCTTGTCCATGACGATCCCTGCCGAGGCGCAAGAACAAGCTTTACGGACAATTCGTGGCCTGGAAAACTGCACCATGCTTCAGCCTGGCTATGGAGTCGAGTACGACTACATCGACCCTCGTGGCCTCAAATCCACCCTCGAAACCAAGGCCATCTCCGGTCTCTATTTGGCAGGTCAAATCAACGGCACCACCGGATACGAGGAGGCGGCAGGCCAGGGCGTGGTTGCAGGAATAAACGCCGGCCGGGCTGCCCGGGGGTTACCGGGCGTTTCCTTGACTCGAGGCGACGGATACATCGGAATCATGATCGACGACCTCATCACGAAGGGTGTCACGGAGCCATATCGAATGTTCACGGCCCGCAGCGAATTTCGGATGTCCGCGCGAGCCGACAACGCAGACTTTCGTCTGACAGCCAAGGGCAAGGAATGGGGTGTCATCTCGGACAAGAGGTGGAGCGCCTACCGTGACGAGCGACAGCAGATTGACGACCTCACAAAGGCCCTCGAAGCCGTATCCTTCAGTCCCAAGCAGTGGCAAAACCGCGGATTCCGGCTGAAGCAGAACACGACCCGGCGCAGCGGCATTGACATGCTCCGGCTTTCGAGCACAGAATGTCGCCTCGAGCTGGAGGACCTCGCAACCCATGTCCCGGAGATCGCAAACTACTCGGCCCGCATCCGCAACCGAGTCGTAATCGAGGCCTCTTACGCCCCGTACATCAAGATGCAGGAAACGGAGCGCGGGCTGTTCAACAATGATGAGCGTGTCTTGCTGCCTCTTAGCCTGGACTACGATCAGATCCCCGGCCTGGCCCTTTCCGAGAAGGAGGCTCTCAAGGCTGCTTGCCCGGAGACGCTGGCACAGGCTCGTCGGGTTGAAGGTGTCACTCCGGCGGGGAGCCTGCGCCTCCTCTCGTACGTGCGTCGACGACCCAGGAGAGCAGCCAAGGAGATGGCATGAGGGACGAACACGAATGCAAGAGACATGTACATGTACGAACAGATGGAATGAGACATACGCGGCGTTTCTTTTTTTCTTTTTGGATGAATAGAGCGCCTTGGAAAAGGCGTAAAAAACCCCAGTTACACTGATATTACAGGGGATGGGTATGCATATGTATGTAATACAATGGGTGAACAACTCCCAGATTTCTATACATTCGAGGCGCTTTAGGGCTTCTTCGGCCCAGGCCTGTTGAGGATCTTGACAGCATCCTTGGTGTAGATGTAGCTGGCACCGCTCCAAACGGTGGTGGCAGCCACAACGTATCTGTATTGCCCAGTAAGCCCAACACTTTGCAACCTCTCCACCACGCGACGAAATCTTAGGAAATAGGAGAAGTAGGGAGGGGAACTCACTGCATGACGGTAAGAGCAGGCGATATATCCGTTCCGAGGATGGGCGCAGCAGTCGTCAAGCCCACGAGGGCGAGCTGCAGAAAGGTATTGTACTTGCTGATGGTCGTGGGGCGCACCTCGGCCGACGGCAGCGAAAAGTCCCAGTACCGGGCAAACGTCTTGGGCGGAGGGAGCGAGATCCAGCGGTAGTAGATTGCCGAGATGGCGAGGCCAATGTCTCGACCCAGGATGATGACGGCTACCCAAGCTGTAGTTGCGCAAAACAGCAAAAAAGTCAGATATAAATTGGCCCTTTTATGCAGCGGAGCATGGCAAGGAAGAGGAAGCCATCGTAGAAAACGCACCAGGAAGAAGCCCCTTGACGGCCAGGCACACCGTCAACACCGTCATGAGCGCCTTGTCAGCCATGGGGTCAATCACCGTCCCCACGACCGTCTTGCTGTTCCACCGGCGCGCGATCCAGCCGTCCAGCACGTCGGTGACGCCCGCGTAGGCGAACAGGCCCACGGCCCAGGCGTGCTGGTCGTGCAGCACGAGGTAGCCGATGAAGGGCGCGGCGGCGAGGCGGGTGGCCGTCAGGATGTTGGGCAGCGTGTAAATGTCCTCGTGGAGGACGTCGTGCTTCGGTTTCGGGGCCGCGGGGGAGGTTGCCGTCGTCGTCGGCGTCGTCGACGTCGTGGGAGCGGGAGACGAAGGATTTTGCGATGAAGGCGTCGAAGCAGAGGATACACTCGATCTAGAAAACCAAGTCAATTCGCATCGCTTCTTCGTCACAGCAGACCCAATTCCACCAGGGAAAACATCTCCTTACTCTACCCTCGCATCGTCCTTCTTCTGCTCCAACAAGCACCTCGTCTTCGAAAAGAAAGCACCCCTCTGTTCCCCTCGCACCACAACCCTCGGTGCAAACCCCCCCGTCCTTCCCACCACGCCGCGCCTCACCCCCAAGGCCGCCGCCGCCGCCGCCAGGCGCAAAGTAGGGCGACCCGTTAACCTGGCAGAGAGGATCATGGTCCCTTCTCTTTTTCTGTTCCTTTTCTTCGACCGACTTACGCTTGGGAATTCGGGGCGGCGGTCACGAGGTTGGCCCCCTTCAAGCTGCGCGACCTTGTCCAGAGAATTTCCGGGGTATTGCTAAGCTGCAAGTAGCTATTTGACCAGGGTTCTCGCACAAAGCATGGGGTAGATTGGTAGATTGGTGGACTGTGACGGTCTCGTTAAGTGCATCTCAATGCCCCGCTAAGAGATCCCAGTCAACCAGTCCGATGCTTACGTACATGCGCCTACTTTGCCTACTACCCGTAACTCCTAGACTTGATGTCACCGCGTGCCATGGACTTCCATTGCAGAGCCGCATCCCACCAAGTACAACGTACCTCATGCACCTCGTGACTTTTCACGAGGCACAGAGCCCTCCATGTACTCCGCACAGCTATCAATCATTCACAATAAAACCACGTTGCAAAGACTCGACTCGAATCGAATGAATGGCATCATCCCTTCCTTAATCTATGGGTGGTACCTAATCACTTTTATCTGAACCAAACCTGAAGCAAAAAAGCATACCTAACATCGCTAGACAGGGTTTCGGGGAGGAAAACCGTCTTTGGCAGAAGTTGCTAATTGGAAAAAAAACCTCCTCTCACCTGTCGTCAAACACACAATTCCCTCCAAGCCATATAGAATACATCCCACAGTTGGTTAAAAGTACACCAGAAAAGTCACCGTTCGCGCCCCGACCGTCTAGGACCCTTGTTGCCCAGTCCGACCCAAAACCACCAACTCCAAACATGCACCTTGAGTAATCACACAAGTTTCTCAGATTACCTGCAAGCTCTCCATCGTTGCGAAATACGCTTCGCTGCCAATGGCCATCGGGTTTTCGTATCTGAGTTGTCCTCTGTATCGACCAACAGAGAGACGGGGATCATCGATATCGTAAGCTTAACACAATGTCTCCCTTCTTATGGCGCGGTCAAATCGCCCGAGGTTGTGACATTGACTAAGACGTCTGCGGGCGCACTTAGCCCTGTGACCAGTCGCCAGGGTTGCCACCTCCTGAATGGTAGTAGTTGTTATCCGTAGAGCCGTCCATGTTGGTCTCAAAGGCTTGCCACGAGCCGCTCTCCTCGATGCCGTATTGCTGCGCCGCTTCCTCTTCTGCCTCTGGCTTCAATTGCCGTGGCGATGGGAAGGTGTGGTCGTGACCAGTGAGGGCAGCAGGTCGGCCATAATAAAAGTTATTTTGGTTGTGGGACGGGAACATGCCGATACTTGAGAGCTCAGCTGAGGGATTGGCATCGAGGATAGAATGCCTTCGGGGTGGGCTGTTGTTCGGCATGTTCCGGGGAAACTCTTGCGCAATGGCACCCGCTGTTGGAGGCAGTCTGCTTGGCCTGGAGGGATCCAGAGCATAGTTCCCCTGAGGCTGCGACGAATAAGACAACCCGGGGGCGCTAGGAGCCATCGTCGTGGCATACTGGGGAGGTGCTGGCTGAACAGGCGCTTGAGGTTGAAATCCGTAGTGGTGCGCATTTTGAGGATTGTACCCGTGGTACCCAATAGGGTGAAAGTTGGGCGTAGACAAGGCACGTTGAAGTACAGTCCCTGGGTGGTGGTTCCCATATTCATGCGGCACTGAATGGGTGAAGATTGGGCCCAGACCCAAGCGATCCTCACCATACTCAACCTCATCAATTGGCGCTCTGAAATTCTGGGACATGATGAGCTCTGTCCTAGGGATCAGATTTCGCAAAGCAGGATGCTTTGTAGGCGTGCTTAGGCGACCCGAGATGACGTCGGCAACACTGTAGTAGCTGACAAGATGATGAGGAACACCCTGGTAGGTTATGCTGATTGTCTTCTTCACGAGGCCATCCGCCTTGAACGGATATGAATCAATCAGACTTCCAATGAGTGCTCGCTCAGCATCCTTGGTAGCACCGTTGCCGTTTGTGGGCTCTATCGCAGAAGCAGAGCTGGGATATCCAACGCTTTGTCTGGAGTTGGACTCCGTCTTGACGACACCCTGCTGCGGTTTCTTGGCCTTCTTCAACGCACGTTTCTTCTCACCGGGCGGAAATGGCTTGTCGAGTTCCCGATAGATGAGAAAGTTGCCGAGTATCCTGCTTGGGCTCCAAGAGACGCCATCTGTCCAGCGCTTGATACCAGAGGCATGCTCCTCATAGATGAAGACGTGGCCGCTCTTGATGAGATCTTGTCGTTCCCGGTCGTGAGGCCGACGGGGAACATGGTTGAGCTGGCCTGAGAGGCAGCCTTCAAAGAGAACGAGAGCATCAACTGTTGAGGAGATGTGACCCTCAAACGTAGAGTGGAGGGGGTTATTTGAATTGGACATCGCCATGATAACCGTTGATATCAGCAAAGACTATGAGGGGGGGTTGGCTGAAGATGCGCGCGCCGCTATTTGTCCAAAGGATAAAGGAAGCGAACGTTAAGCTTGGCGAAAGTAAGATGTAAAGGAGGAGTGAAAAAGATTATAAAGATTTACTCGAAAGACGTAAGAGCAGAAATAACGCTTGAGGCGCTTGGTGCTGGAGCGGAACGAAGATGATGATGGAGATGAAACGAATCCTCAAGACAGCTGGGGAAAGAGGACTGTGTTATATAGCCGTGGACTGGGGACAAAGGGGTTATCGTGCCTTCTCAGATGCTCGGCGTTGAAGAAAAGATTTGTACACAACACCTGGATGCTGGGCAACCAGTATGCGAAATGTCAGATGAGTAGACAAACAACAAATCTTGTTCCGAAAATTGTGAGTCAGTCCTATAGTTTGGAGGACGTACGATGCGAGGTTGAAGCTTGAAACCTTGCAATCCTGCACCTCAGTTGCAGAAGATGGTTCAGGTACCGGGCAACGATGCGAAAGGACGGGAAGTTTGAGAGAGAGAGTTTGAAAGATGCTCGTCAGCCCTGCCCCTTGGATGGAGAAGATGGTTCAGGTACCAGGCAGCGAGGATTGGACGACGACAACAAGGTGTCGGGAAGAGGTAAGAAAGAAGGACGAGGGAAAGTAAAGAGAGTTGGAAGGGGGGGTTGGCTGGTTCTATAGAGTTTGACAGGCAAGTGGTTCCTGCGGATCCCAGATCTGGATCTGAATGCCAAGATGATGCAGTGACGAGCTCCGAGACTAAAAAGGTGTAGCAAGGCAGGAGGAAATGTGCCGGAAAAGCTGGCGAGACCGCACCAGAGGGGAGGCCACGAGAGAGACGGGAGTCGAGATATTCATCGACGTCGATGGTGGCTGCGGCACTGGCACTGGCGCGGGGCACTGGGCACTGGCACCGACACCCTGAAGGTAGAGCAAGGCGAGGCTAGGTCCAGGTACCTGACTTGCTGTACCTGTAGAGTGGTAAAGTACTGTCGGAAGGGGATAAGGTGATGGAGGGGGGGCGTCAAGGTCCTCGAAGGTGTTCCCGAAACGAGTCTGCGTGCGGCGCTTTCCTGACTAGAGGCCAGCCTTTTTCCGAAAAGAGAATTGACGAGATGATCTCCTTTGGGCAAAGTCTCGTTTCCGAGCTGGAGTTGTTTCCTTGTCTTTTGGATCGACTTTTTTGGATTCTTTGCAATGAATTTTTCGCCTCCCTTTTTAATCGAGATTTACTCGTTAATGCTCGCACACCAAGAGTACAGCTTGATCAAGGTATCGAGGCGTCGCGAGTGGTGTGATACGCAGGACTTGGAACCTAAAGTGGGAGGGCGAGGCACCTTGGTGAGATACGAGAGTGTGGTGTTTCCTGGGTAGAAGGTAGGTTCCGCAGTACCATACATGTGAACCACAGATGGCAAACAGCCGGTGTAAGAATTTCGACCCAGTCCTGGTGATTTAAGCCGAGGGCACTTCCAAGGTTTGCGGTGGCTTGGTTCCCCCTTGATGGCCAGGTAATGCTGCTAATGGATGCTGACAGGTTCGTGTGAGCAACAGAGATGCAGTCTCCTTCGTCTCCCCTCTTTTTGGAGAGCGGTCGAGATTCGAATGTCGAGGCTTTGGGCGACGAAGACGGTGATCCTGACGACGGATAATAAAAGTCGGTGGACGTTTCCGTTGAGACAATGTCTCACTTACTCCGCGTGCGTTTGATGTCTTGCTTATCCCCGTTTTTTGTTCCGTCCTTTTTGACTCCTCTCTTGTGTTCTGTCTCACTTCTCTTTTTTCCCCCTTTCGGAACTCACTGACTCTGATCTCGCCTTTCTTCAAGGCCGGACCCGAACCAAACACGGGAGGAGCTGTCTCAAGTCTCCTAGAGGCAAAGCAACAAAGCTGTGCCTGACGCTGCCGTCAATCCGGAGGGTAGGTAGCACAAAAAGCTTTTGGTTCCTTGGCAGCAGCCCAGATGGATGAGCGAGTCAATCGGGAGAGAAGGCGGAAACCGGTGCGAGGTTTATCTCAGAGCCGAGAGGACGAGGCGGGTGCCTAGACAGCAATGAACAGGAACAGCCAGGTTCGTAGAATCCTCGCAATCAACAATGTGGGTTGGCGGTGTTTGCTTCCTCGAATGTTTGCTTTGGCTTTCAGCTGGCCCTTCTGGCTTGGATCCTCCCCTAGTCCAGACCCGTCTTCAGGAACGATCCAATCCGGCAGGCGAGAGGTGATTTGAATCGAGAAAGGTAGATGAGAGCAAAATCACCCGTAATCGGTAGTCGAATGCGGGTAGTACCAGACTCGTCAAACAGATCCGACTCGTACAAGAGCAAAACGCAAACGGTAAGGATTGACTCGGGCGTAAGAGCTGGATATTAAGAACCCTTGACCGTTGGTTGTGCTTCTTCCACCTGTGAGGTTCAACTTCTTTTTCCTCTAGTTGACTTTATCTTTCCTTAACCTTGTAGTTGCCGAAGCTCTCGATTCAGCAAAACGTCCTTTTAATACTGCAGCTGCCAACGTCTCAGTTCCCGGCTTGGAAGCTTTGACGGATAGACACCCAACACTCAAAGTGCAGGCACTCAAGCCAGTTGTGTGGGCAGTGTCAGGTAGGTAACGGGGACGGCACTGTACGTGCGAAGGGAGGGAATGCAGTGCGGCACCTGGGGCAAGGTAGCAAAGGGAAAGACAAGGACGAATCTGAGGACAGGAATGCGGGAGAGGTTGAAAGCGTAGTAGCGTCCCGGAGTGGGCGACGAGGAGAAGAAGTAGTTTCGTTCGCAAACAAAAGCAGTGATAACAGTAGCAGAGAAGTGGAGGAGGAGAATCGAGGTACGTGCTGTTTTTGGGAGGGATCAAGCTAGCTACGGGTAGCTAGTAATATTTCTGCAGCACTGTTCTGCTTGTTGCTGGCTTGGCTTGGAGAGAGGTGAGGAGGCGGAGGTGGCAGTAAGTAGCTTGGGTCGAGGGGGGGGG
>JALNIO010001243.1:55480-85061 GCA_023509875.1 Rugonectria rugulosa
CGTCTCCGGAACATTCGCCCGCGCAGCAAAAGAGAGAATTGCGGGTCTGGCTCGGCCGGATGCAGCTGCGAGTCCGTAGCGCGGCTTTTCGGATCAACCTGTACGAATAACTAAGCCTAGGCCGATGTTTGAATGACAAGAGGGCTTGGGACTACTACGTACGGGCTTGCCTTGGTGCTGATGTGATGCTGCAGATGCAGACTACTGCTGCTGGATTGCTGTCCGCCCGTCTGTATATCGACTTGCTGGTCTTGCAACTACTGCAATCTAGCAACAATGTGCATAATACATTGACCATGTACTGCACCGTGGTTGGATCCGTACTTGTTCTCATCCAGGTGACCATGATACATTTACCGACATGATCGAGATCCTGCTCTTTCCCTTCCCAGCATCGGCTCCATAGTAACCTGGCAAATGATCCCATGTCTCTCTTGGACGGAAGATTCCAAATCATTTCCCTCTCTCGCTCTGCCTCGTCCTTCTCTGTCAGAAGCCAATCTAAGCGGTCATCACTTTTCATCCCACTCGGGACGATTTGTAAGTTATAGTTGCCGCAGGTCCATGCGGGAAGGGAACACACGAAACGAGGCAGGGCATGTTAAAAACAACAACAAGAGAGTTGACATGGGGTCAGGGGTTTGGTTTTGGAGCTATGGACTCAAAATCGAGGGAAACCCCCCCCGGGATGTCCGCGCGGAAGAAGGTGTGGCTTAGATTGCTTCAAAGCAAGCAATGGGGGGGGAAGGGCATCAGACGCAGTCGAGAATCAGGGAAAACGTGAGCCAAGACAAGACCTTGTCGTTCCCAAAGGACCAAGAGGCAGAAAGGCAAAATCAGGAAACCCTGCACGGCACTCGCAGGACCCTTTTCTGAACGGTCCCCCCTCCTTCTCTTCCGCGCGGGTGCGAGGTGCAGAATCGACAAGGGGGGTGGGGGATGAGATGGGACCATGGGAATCTGTATCTGTTCATCATGGGTTCATGATGATGCGGGAGTTGAGAGAGTACGTGCATAGTATGTACTTGGTAGAGCCTATCAGGTCGCGAGCATGTAGGGTATGTATGTCGTTAGAGGACATTCGTGTAGTACAAGATAGCAGTTACCGGAAGCGAACGAGGACGCATACGGGGGGGGGAGGATGGGACATTGCATTCCCTGTTCCCCTCTTTTTGCCCTTGCTTGAGGACAGAGGCGGGACGGACGGGTTGCACTCCTTGAGATTGACGAATTTCCTAATTGTGTACACGAGTTGCCCGGATCTGTCTTTTCCTCGTGATTGTTCCCCTGTCCAAGAGATGAAGGGCCTCGTGCGGCGGCAGAGCAAGCATGCCACAGCCCTGCGAACCTTGTGTCAACGTTGCCATCCGTTGAGGGACCCCTTGTCTCATGAAAGCAAGTGGAATAAAGCAAGGGGGGGAGGGGGGAGAACAAAGAGGGAGAGAGGAAAAAGAAAGCAAAAAACAGGGCCACCAACAGCAGCAGGGCAAAAGAGCCAAGACCGCAAGCGGTTCCCTTGCTTCTATCCGGGGGGTGGGTGGTGTGGGCTTCGTTACGGAAGCGTCTGTGTGACGGTATGGCACGGTACAGTAGAGCAGGTACCTTTATCCACAAAGTCCATGTCGGTAGGCATTTTCAGTACCGCGTAATTACTTGGTACTCCGCAAAGAGGCAAAGGGCCAGAGAGAGTGTGAGGAGACGAAAATGTCGTCGAAGAGCTGCTTTCGACCTAGCTCTTGAATTGTCCTTCTTCCTTCTCCTCCTCCTCGTACCGTCCAAGGGAAAGCACCTTCCCCCCCAGCACCCAACGTGAACCAAAGAACCCAGGCGGGTCACTGCCGGTACATGCCGTACGAGGGAGGAGCCTCCAAGGTACTGCAACTGCACGTCGTACCTACGGGGATTCCCAAGGCACAGTACACGCGGTAGTGGTACCAGGTACCGACTGCGCCGTGCCGGGGCAAGTACGTAGATACGTACGGATGACGATGGGCCACGGCCGATGCTCCACGAGTCTCATGAGATGATACTCCTTGCAGGACGGGACAGAAAGAAAGTGAACAGGCGCGCGGGAGGCAAGGGGGTTCCATAGGTCCACAGGTCCACAGGTCCATATCCAGAGGCAAGGGGGTTCGCTCATTCGGCGATTGACCTTTGGGCCTCTGCGTCTTTGGGCGTCGAGAGCCCGAGGGATCCCCCAGAAACAACCCTGGCCGCGCATCCATCCCACCCAACCTGCCCTGGGATGGATGACTGATCAATGGCCTGCATTGCAAATACCCCGGCTCGTCATGATGCCGGCCGTTCATCATGGGCTGTGGGCTCCTGGGCTCCTGGGCTCCTGGGCCTTCTGGGCCTTCTGGGCCTTCTGGGCTCTTGACCTCGTTTCCCAATGCTACCTGCTGGAATCCGTCATGCGCTGTTGATCCCGGTGTTTTAAACTTGTCCCATCTTGGTTGTTACTTGCGATGCCGCTCGCGATGCGCACTCGGGGTGCCCATTGCTCAAAAAAAGCACAGAACACTCAACGATCTTGTCTCAACCTCTCTCTCTCGTTTCTCAACAAGATTGCTCTTCCTCCTCCCGTGTCCAAGTATAGACAGATTCCCTCGGCATACTCCAGATGCAGATCCTCTCCTCTCCTCCTGACGCCTTTCTTTTTTCTTCCTTGCCGTGGAAAGCAGCATCTGCGCCTCGTCTCTTGCATTGAAACGGATGCAGTAGTTCGTGCTACGTCGTACGTTCAGTTCGGATCCCACTCTGCCAAACACGGTCTCGCTTTCGCTTTCATGTAACTGGCTGTCGCATAATTGCATCGCCTCTTCCATCAATAGTCTCTGTGGCCTTGTCAACTGACGATGACTTCAGTGTCTTGTATAATGTACAAGCAACAAGTAACCTACCTATTACGTCTCCAGTGAAGAAACGGGTTGGTACGTATACGTAGGTCAGGTAAGGTACTCCATAGTGTCATGATCTACTGTGACCTGTCATATTGTTCCTAAAAGTCTTCACTTTGGCGGCTCTTCGCTCTCACATGTCTTTAAATGCTCACATACTATTTGCTCGAACCGTCTGAGTGGCTTCCCGCGCTCTCAACCTCATGCTCAAACCATTCAATTCAAGCAATGGCCTGCCCCTCCCATCCATCTCAATCTCACCTCCCTACCTACCGTACCTATGCAATATTCCCCCTCACTTCTTCTTCACCTTCTTCTTAATTCCTCTCCCCACACACACTCAACCCGAGTGCCATGCACATTGCGCATCCGCACCAACAAATTGTTGAAACCACCAAAACCGCGTCCGACTACACAAGTACGGGATACATACGTATGCAAGTATGATGGATCCTCCCCCGGACAACGCCTCTCTCTCTCTCCCTCCAGTTTGCCCCTCCCCTCTCCATCCACCCACTCAGACAAATCTGACAGACGAGAACCCGTCCGTGAGCTCTTCTCTCCTCTCCTCCTCTCTTTCGTCCTCGTGTGCGGCGTCCTTGGCTCGTCGCCACCATGGAGCCGTATCAATGCTCTCTGCTCGGGGAACCAGGAGATTAGGCCGGTGATGCAGAGAATTGGACTGCTAGCGCTGGTTTGCTTCTGATGAGGCTTGCTGGTGCTGGTCGTTCTTTGTCAAGCTCAAGTTCAAGCTCAAGCCCCTCCTCTCCCACTTCGCCCCCAGATTCCCAAGTCCCAAGTCCCAAGTCCCATGCCTCAAGGTCAACGTCCGAGAACCTTTGCAAGAACCCATGATCCCTTTCCAATCCATTCTGTCCCGTAAATTCCGCTCCCACGGATCCGTCATGCCACTGTACTCCGTACGTCGTAGAAAAGGTCGTCTTGGACCTCGTTCCTCGCCCATGTCACTCCTAAAACAACACGACGCACCCCTGCCTTCTGCCAAAATGGCCGCGAGAGCCCTGTCTTGAGAGTGCCACATTCCAGCGAGGCACGCCATCGTCTGTGAGGCGCCCGACGGCAATCCCATCTCGGGTTAGAACCCCTCTCGCTTCGCAGTCTTGACCCATTGCGGACCTGTTCTCCCCCCCTCCTCACCCTTCTTGGCGGCACCACACCAAGATGCTCAGAGGTCAATTGCACATTTTTACCATGTGCTACGTCGTACAGCGCAGAGTGCAGAGTGTAGAGTACGTGCATGGTGTTGAGCGCAGAGCAGGATAGCGTGTCAACCACAGGTACCTCATCACGGGTACCTCCCCCAGCACTGTGCCGCCATGCCCCCGTACCAACATTGACATGATGGTGCATGCACCGGCATTGGCCATTTCACCCTTCGCCCTTCGCCCCGGGGGGTCAAGTACTATCAGCCAATGAGAACATGGGCTGCGCTAACAACGGCAGTACTCTGTATACCACCACTCAGCTCTCAGCTTTCAGCCTCCCTGCCTCCCTGTCTCCCTGCATCATTGCCTCATAGCATCATCTTCGTCCGTACTCTGTACCTACGTAGTCCCAACGCTATCTGCCTGCATAGGACGTGCTGCGATGTGCCGTCCATGCATGTGATGGATGTCCTTGCGCCAGCCCTGTCCGCCCTGTCTCACTGGTTCCTCTCTCCTCCACTTTCCGCTCATTGGCACTGGCACTGGCACTGGGACTATCCTCAGAGACGTGCGTTGCGTCCCGCCTGGAGTTCGATGCCACGGCATTGAAGAAAGTGTCCTCGCCCTAGGCGGCATCTATTTCTGTCCTTTTGGGACTGGCGAACTGGTCGGTGCTCTCTCTTCTGCCTGTCTACGGGGTACGGAGTATCCGTACTACTTCTATTACTGCAAGTATCCGTACTAATCCGTACAATGTCCCTGATCTCCTTTTAATTGAAATGACCCCCTGCCAGGCGACCCTTCCTTTCCCACGGTAATATTTGGAATGTCCTGAAGCGGATCTTGTCTGCAAGATGATGACGATCCGTGATTGATGGCATTGGACTGGTAGAGTCCGCTGGTGATGGCTGTTGGTGCAGGGGGGCTTGCGACGGCTTCAATGTCCCAACGCCCGCCTCCTAAGCCCTTAGACCTTTTCGCCTCTAGTCGCCAGTTATTTGTCTTTCTTCCCCACACTGTGATTTTGCTTGTTCACTTCCGGCCCTCAAGTCTGACCTGACGAGTCCTTATTAGTGACGATCATTCCCTCCCCCTCGCTCTTAACAAGTGTTAGGCCGCCCAGCCGCCCAGCCAGCCAAGCCAGCCCATCACGCCTGCTACGTACCAGGTGGCTAGGCGTCCCAACCAGCCAGCCCAGCCCAGCCCTTATCCTATCTTCTTTTTTCCCCACGCTCGCTCGATACAATTGTACCTACTGTAGGTACGTAGATTAGGTTCCCGGTGTCCCCTCCAAGCCCCCATCTTGGCATCGCCACAATCGAGATAGCCCTGGCCCATCAAGTCTGAGCATAGAACCAGGGCTCCTCTGCCTGGCGATAGCGCCGTCCTGGGAATTGCATAGGTACTGGAATCGTGCCCTCGAAAACATCCATCTTAGTGTCCACGGCCGTCACTTGGGTCTTGGCAGCAGTAGCACCATTACCGGCACTGCTGCTTGCATCGTCCCTAGCCCCTGCTCCCGCTTGGACGTCTCTCGCCCCGGGAAGTCGAATCACTACGCCGCACTCCCAATTGCGACAGCTCATCTTGGGCTTGCCAGTTGCTCGATCCTTGACTAAGCGGCCCCTATGTCGTGTTCGGCATCGCGTCAGTGTCTGTAACCAAAATCGATGTCGGCATTGCCGGCGTCTCACCATGCGCTCTCTGACAGGTTTGCACTCCCAATATATGCCCAACCCGGCGAGTATTGTCCCGCTTCCGCTTCCGCGGTGCCGTTGAGAACGGCCCCGTGCTCCCCTCCGTCCAAGTCGGTATCTGGCCGGGGCCCGCGCCTCGAACTTTTGCGGACGAATATCAGCTTGCTGTGCATCAAGAGTCCCTTGCGTGTATTCACACAATCGCGAACCAAGTCAGTGGGGAAGGTTGGCGCGCGCCACCATTTAGCCTGCACACAGATGGTGCCCGCAGCCTACAGCGCGTTTCTCCGTGTTAGCGGCCCTCGTCCCAAACTGCAACCAGTAGAGCTCCTGCTCAGTCACTGTGACGCACCATTCGCCCTCCCCGGCTTTGGGCTACTGTCTCGTCCGTAGGGAAATAGATCCTGAACTGGTCCTTGTGCGGATGCGCCGTCCGCTGCGCTTTGGCCTTTGTCGCACGGCTCAGCCTCGAGTTATATTCTGTCATGCCATCATCACCTACAACAACAGCGTCAGGCCATCTTGGTCAAGTCTAGATGGTCCATCAACACCAGGTGGGGTGCCTACCTCTGCAAGCGTTGTACATGGCCCCGACCAAATCGCTGTTGATGGCTCCGAGAGATGCACACTGGTCCTTCGTGTCAGTTCACCTCACTTTGGCTGGCTTGTGTGGCACACGGTACACACCACCAAATCCACCTCAACAGGGTCGCTGGTAGCCAATCCGAGGGACGCCACACTGCTACCGAGTCCGCAGTATCCTAGGGGCAGCTTTGTGAGCTACAGTGCCTCTCGTACGAGCCTGTGTAACGCATGCGACGACTGACCAATTCGCTTCCAATTGTCCAAGTGACCGCCAGGACTGCAAAGGATCAGCACGTGCTGCGGGCCAGCTTTGGGCATCCAGTGGACATACATGGTGTACACGAAACGAAGATGCTTCGTCCTTGAGAAGTCGTAATTGGAGAGACTGTCGACCAAGTCCTGATCTAAGCCAGCGGCCGTAAGGAATCGGCCGAGTTCAGTGCTGAAGGCGGTTGGCTGGTGCTGAACTGACTTGGTGAGCCGAGGTAGATCGATCAAGAAGACCATCTGAGATTTAGTTAGCAAACCGTCCAACTTGCAAGCGCCGCCTCCCCGAGAGACTGACGTTCTCCATGACCCCCGTTTCGCCCCAGTCATAGGGCACCAAGTTGCCTGTGGGGACCACCACCCGGAGGTAATCTGTATATTTTAGCAGCTGCAGTTTGGAATGCATCGAACCAGGTCCATTCATAGCGGGAAAGCAAAACTTGATGCCAGGTGGCGTGTTCGATCGCATAGCAGACCTCTGCGTTGGATCGTTCATCAGCATGCAGGCCTAGGGCGGCGACTTCGTAGGCACCAGTGACATTACCTGTGCTTCATCGGTGGCATAAGCCACCAGCAATAGCTTGGTTCGCTGCATGTTCAACTTGGACATGATCCATTCTTCGTCCCACTGGAAAGAGCTCAACACGGCGAGCTGAAGGTCATCCTTTTGCAGGACTTGCTCGATTGTGATGTCCTCTGAGGTATGCGGATATCCCCGAGCCCAGGTCCTCTTGACCACTCCATCGGCGAACGGCGGTAGACGAGACGAAGCTGGCTTGGAGGGCGCCTTGCGCTTAGGAGGGGGTACTTCCACAACATCATCGTCCGAGGAAGCAGGTCGACGCCGCTTGGCTAGTCGTTGCAACCTTTCCTCTTCCATCTTTTTGCGATCCAGCGCAACAAGCCCGACCTTGGGTTTTTCGGTGGTCGAATCTTTCACATCTGCTGATGATGATGTATTCGATTTTGTGGGATTTTTCGACTGGTCCGGCGTGTCCTCATCTTGGAGAGAGAGGGCAATGGCATATCGAAGTGCTTCGTCTTCGTCCATGTCGCCAGTGAGATCCACATGGTCTCCGGCCATGGCGTCTGTAGCTGTCGTGCAAAGTTTTCGGGGGGAATTAAAGATGGCCTGGCCGACGTGCTATTTCCCGGGAAGTCAATGGCAAACTGACGTTTATTCGGTTGATGATGTTTTGTCGGGTGCAAAGTAGAGTTCATGTCTTCGTCCCTGCAGGCACCCTTGTCGAGCTACGCGCGATCACGTGGTGTCGCGTGTAATGACTTGCAACTCGCATTGTTGGGTCAGGGAAGGCAAGACAGGCAAGGTGCTATCCAAATTACCCTGTAGGGAGGAAAGGCAAGAAATAAGGCATCAGAAATCGATCTCAGATGCGAGTGTGAATGAGTCATCATGTAATTGCGGTCGTATAATAAATTCTGTTTTTTAATATTGAGTTATTGACGCGCTCCGATTCTCTTCATCTTCTCGATGCATGCTCCGCCGTGTCTTGTCAATGATCAGTGGAAAGTCAATGACGTCCACGATGTCTTACCAATTATATCCAAACCGCCCAGCCTGCGACGAGTTATAAACTGAAAGCAACATCTACCTTCTCCATTGACATTCGCGATACAGGATTGATGCTACACCAAAATGTCATCTTCAAGCGACAAAAAGAAACATATTGTTGTTGTCGGCGCTGGTGCCGCGGGCATGGTATGGTCACCGCGTAGTCTCAAACGACATGGGAAGCTAACATATCTTAGTCATGCGCCGCGACACTGGCGAATCATCCCGACAAATTCAAGGTTACAGTTGTTGAAAGATGCGATGTTGTTGGAGGGCAAGCAACGTCCATCCCAATCGATGAAGAAAAGTACGGTGCTGCTTGGATGAACAACGGCGTCCAAGGAGGGTCGCCTGTAGGTCATGGCTTCGCAATTTATGACGGACTTCCTCTAATTGCCAGATACTAGATCTTTAAGCATACCTTCAATTACTTCAAGCAATATGGCCACGAAGCACAAGAGGTGCAACTCCAGGTCTCGTTTGGCAAGGGTGAGGATGGTTTCTGGACGAACTGCTTCCCCAGCAAGCTCGTGTCTCAGTTTTCGTCCGACATCAAGCGGTTTGGCTTCTTTCTCAAGGTTATCAAGTGGACAATGCCTATTCTCGGTCTGGTTCCTATCCGCATCATGATGCGAGTCTTCTTCTTCAGCAAGGAATTTGGTGACAAAATGGTCTACCCTCTCATTGCCCTGTTTCTCGGCACGGGGAACCAAACAGCCAACGTCCCATCCGCCATTGTTGAACGCCTCTTCCAGGATCCCAACATGAAGCTATGGGACTACGATCCAGAGACGCTACTTCCGAACTTACCAACCATGGTGACATTCGACCACTTGCATGTCTTCTACAAGAAATGGCGCGAGGATCTCGAATCGAAAGGAGTCGAGTTCAAAACCGATACCGAGGTAGAGACGATTCTCCAACGATCCAAGGACGGCGTCAAACTTCGACTTAAACCGCGTGGTGAACAATCCACCGAGCATGTATTTGACGACATGGTTCTCTGTGTCCTGGCCGATGATGCTCTCCGCATTCTAGGCAAAACTGCGACTTGGCGAGAGAAGCTTGTTCTTGGCGGCGCAGCATTCTACGACGACATCACCGTCACTCACACTGACGCAGAGTACTTCAAAAATCACTACGAAACGCACTTCAAGCCCGAACTCTGCGCTGAAGCCAAGTCGGATGAGCAAAAGGAGCAAATCGCCTTCTCAAAGGGCGAGGGGGACTCTGATGGCTTCCGGCCCATGTATTATACGTACACGTATCAAAGCGACCCGAAGTTGATCGAAATGTCCTTCAACTGCAGCAACTATCAGCATCAGCTCAAAAAGGCCAACCTCGAATCGGGAGATGCATTCGAGCCAGTGTACCAGACAATTTTCCTCAACAAGAAGCAGAAAGAGCTGTGGACCATTGACAAGATTGACGACTCCAAGATCATCAAGCGCAACTGGTGGCATCAGCTGGGACATCGATGGCAGCATTACCTGAGAGTCGTTCCGGGCATGATGTTCCTGCACGGAAAGAACAGCACCTACTTTGCGGGCTCGTGGACGCTGGTGGTAAGTCAACTTTGAATACGCAGATTTCCCCGGAACGGGCTAACATATACATTAGAACATGCACGAGCTTGCTTGCGTGAGTGGCATCGCGGCGGCATACCGTCTGGGCGCAGACTATGTCAAATTTGACGACTTTGCTGAGGACTTCTTTTCCAAGTACCTGATGCTCTCACATGGTATGGTCTTCTCTCGCGAGGAGAAGCGACGGCAAGCCAGAAGAAACAAGTAGAATGTTGACCACTAACTATGTACCTATATAATGCTTGTATAGATGTCAAGGTCTTATACACTTCCTCTTCTGCCTACCTACTTCCTTACATGTTTAATGACTTGTGAAGGCCTACCACCTTGAAAGAACCTTGACAAATCTGATAGTCGTCAAAATGAATTGATTTCCGTGGCTAAAACAAGGTTGCAACAATGCCATATCATTTTGACAAATGATATTTAATGCTCGCTCAGCCAATGCTCGTATCGAATAGAAATCTTGGGTATCATCAAAACAGCCGAATCAGATGCCCATTCCTTGATACCACCCGCATATCCCATCAACATTCCAGACACCTACCAAACACCATTCTAGAACTCTTCAAGTTCATGCTGAACGAGAGAAGGAAAATTATGATGCTGTCCAGAGACTCCAAAGTCTTCCGATACCCCCACGCTCCCAGCCCAAGAAACAATCCGATACGACATAGAACGCCAGCCAAGTTCCAGACCATACCTCCCAGTAAAGAGCAACAAGCCTGCTGCCGCTTCCATCGCCGTGTGTCATCTCAAATCGTCATCAGAAGGAACCGCAGTGACGGAAATATAGAGATGCCCGAATGCAGAACAACAAAATCCCAATAACACGAAACGCCTTGACAAAATGGTCTAGGAAAATAGACGTCGCTGAGTGGTCGCAGGTGCAGCAGATAGATCCAACTTAAGGATTCGTCGAAGATTATCCTCCATCTCTGAGTAGTCAGTGGAACGGCCGTCATAGGTACCCGTCGTATTAGACTTCATCATGGTAGGAACATTATTATGATGGGCATGTGCATGAGGTCTGGGAGAAGCGAATCCACTCGGCGCGGGATGGGGGCCAGGTGCAGGAAGGGATGCAGTAGATGATTTGGGAGGGCCGCTGAACAGATATCGTTTGAGCGCTTCAGAAGGATCTTCGGTTGCCTCGGGAGCGGACGACTGTCGTGGCAGGTGAGCTGAGGCTGGGGGCCGGCAAGTATTTGATCGAGCAGCGTTAATACGTTCGTGATAAGGTGTAGAAAAGGCAGGGCCCATCGGACGACCCGGAGTTCCGTTCAACTCGGCGCTCTCGAAAGCAGGTTGGTGTCGCGGCTTGGAGCGAACAGAATGGGACAACGGCGAGGGTTTTTGGGCATGGGCGGGATCGAAGGGCGATTGCGCAGAAGGGGAGTCGGAAACAGTCGCAGAGGGCCCAATGCTGGCGGGACTTCCGCGCCGTTCTCGCTCTTGTTCTTCGCGATGGGCGCGAAACATGAAATCAAGAGGCGAAGATTGGGCGATGGGGGCCGAGACTTGGCGGGAGGGTGTAGGGACGTCCGAATCAGTCGGAGGAGAAGGTTCCTGGGTAACCTCTTGAGCCTTGACGCCGGGAGACTCGTTGGAGGACCTGGCGAGAAAGCTGGGAATAGGCAGAGCGGAGGGCGCAGGAGATGCGTGGAAGGTAGCGCCTGCAAAAGCTGGAAGGGTGGCCGACTTCACGGACGACGAGTGATGCGGCGGGGTGTGGCGACCAGGATTGGCAGACTCCGGGGAAGTGGGAGTGTGTTTGGACGCTGCCCTGGGTTTATTGCGAGGTCGCTGTTTGGAATTGGTGTGGCCGGCTTGATGAACGGGTGAGTCAACACCTCGTTTTTGTGGCGTTCGAGGGTTGCGCTCGAAGTCGATGTTGGCTGCGTCATTCTCCGAGGCGTATGCCTTCTGAGCGGCGGGACGGCCGTTGCCACGACCCTGGCGACGACGGGCGGGTGTGGTTGACGACTGAGCAGTTGTTTCATACATGGTGCCAAGGGAAAGAGTCCAGGTTTGAAGAAGCCGGGGTTGAATGGCAAGGTTACTACTGGTGGGGAGCAGTTGAAAAGCCGAGAGAGGTTGGGAAATGAAAATGGGTTTGCGAGGAACAACAAACAAATCGAAAGGTGTGAATGTGCCTAGGAAACAGGATGCTGGATTGAGTTTGAACGCAACGAAAGTGCAGAGCCAAGAGAAGTAGTTATTGAGGTTAAAGTAGCAAGTGCGATAGATGAGCGACTTGAAAGGATCATTGTGTAGCGGACATTAGATGGATGGATGAAGAAGAAGGGAAGTTGAAAGAATCGAGAGTGGGCAGAGCCGGGGATAAAAGGCGATGACGATCCTTGGGAAGGATGGCCTCCATCCAGTCAGCCCGTGGCCAACGAGCCAGGCGAAGGCGTGCGCGCAATGGCCACTCTGGAGCCGTAGCCACTGAAAATTCCTGTTTCATTGATAAACCACAGGGGTCCGTCTGAGGGTGTTTAGGTGTTTAGGTGCTTAGGTGTTATAGTGTTGGAGCATCTGTAGTAGAGCGTCTCAGCAACGCCTAACGTGCGCTCGGCGGTATCAACTGCAGCCACTTTAGTGATCGCAATGCATCTGGGTCTGCCTTGCCTCGCCTTTAATTACCCTACACCGACGCTGTGGTTTTACCGTTCACGACGTCCCTCGCGGTATTCTCAGAACAACTCATTTTCCCTCTCTTTTCTTCTCTGTTCCGACGGTGACTGTTTTGTAAACTATCCACGAGTCCCATGACCAAGTGTCCCGCTTCAAAGCTTGACTTCAGCTCTGTCCCAATTCTAGAGTCATCGGGCTGCCCGTCTGGCATGGCCGCCCAAGAACCCCCACTTCAATCCGTCCGCAAGCTGAGGGGCACTGCCCCAGATGGTAAACAAGCACAAGGTATCTTAGCGCGGAACTGGCACACTTTCTCACAGACATCATTTCTGTTGCCCCTCGCGCGGAGACTCCACGTCGTAGTCTAGTCACTGAAATGCAGTTTGGTATGTTTGTGATGTAGCTATCAATCATTAAAGACGCCAGATAGATTGCGAAATAAGGTGCGAAATGGTTTATTCAGTGAGGGTGGCCTATAGGCACGGATGCGGATGGTTGTTGATTGGCACTTGTTTATCAATGGGCATGGGGCTGTACAACATGGACCAGACCAACCACGGTGCGAAGGGAGCCGCCAACCACATGTTCCTCACCCAATATCCGCTTAATTGGCACCAGGGAAGAATTCGTACCTACTACTGGCAATTCAAAACATCTGTTTAGACTTGAGAATTTTCCGATACTGCTTCAGTTTCAGCGTGTAGATACCTTTATCTATAAAAATACGGTTATATGTTTAGATTAGGTCAGGGCAGATGTAGTGAATATTGCTTGGGATGGCTGATTTATTCCTGTCCCCGTGATCTCGGTCTGGTGTGTAATGCCCATTTTGGTAGCCACCTCTATGGGTAGGTCTGCCTGCCAACCTGCTGCCTGCTAATGGACCCAGCGCAGCTCAGTAAGCTCCCTCACCTTAGGTATTCAAACTCCACAACAGTTCTTTGGCACCTCTAGGATCGCTCCAGCATCAGCAGCTGTGGACTTTCTCAATACTCCACTTCGATCTGGATAGCCTCCAGCCGTAGACATCTTACTCTGCGTCGTCAACTTCCATACTCCCCCAACGTCTGCCCCTCCAGTCGTCGTCATCGGCCAGCTATACGTTGCCAGCCTCGTCACCGTCCCGAACGCCCTTCACCCACTACGGACCGGCCTACCCCTCGCCTGCCCGACCTTTCCACGAGAACCCGCCTTCGAAACCATATACCATGGCCGACGTCGTCATGAGCGATGTGCCCGCCAACCAGGCTGAAGCCAAGGGCAAGGCCGTTGAGCGTAGAAAGAAGTTCGAAGTGAAAAAGGTGCGAACTGCGTCACATGGCGCCCTGCCCGGGGGCCATCCTTCGACCCATCTTGTACACCCATGCTGATGGACGTGATAGTGGAATGCTGTAGCCCTCTGGGCTTGGGACATTGTCGTCGACAATTGTGCTATCTGCCGAAACCACATTATGGATCTGTGTAAGTACCGGCAAGAATTGCAGCTTGGAAAGCGAGCAGGTGTCTGACCAGGACTATAGGCATAGAATGTCAAGCGAATCAAGCTTCCGCTACCAGTGAGGAATGCACTGTCGCCTGGGGTATTTGCAACGTGAGTCGGCCGGTCGCCTCTATTACATTATGCAAAATATCTAACATGTCATGCAGCACGCTTTCCACTTCCATTGCATCTCACGATGGCTCAAGGCCCGATCTGTCTGCCCTCTCGACAACAGGGACTGGGAATTCCAGAAGTACGGACGATGAACAAACATATCCCGATATGAAGCACCGAAGAGACTACACGAGAAAGGCATTATGATGGTCAATGTTTGGACGATGAGCTACACACCCCTTGGTAGCATGGGCTGGACTAGATGTATGTATCCGTAAAATACAACTATTCATCCCATCAAGCCTACATTGAACCGTGCAATTTATTGAGTCGACTTTCTCGCTGCCAGTTCCGCCGCGTACCCAGCCGGCAAGAACTTGACGGGATTCTTGTTGTAAAAAGGCCAAGCTGGCGTCACGACCAAGAACGTCAAAGCCGACGCTCCCAGTCCAGCGAATAGGGTGAACTTGATGTCTTGAAGGAAGTAACCGACGATGAAGGAGATGGCCTGTAGGCGTGAGCTTAGCATGCGAGACTGTAGTGTTGCAAATGTGTGATCGCACCCCGATGATGACGAGGAGAGCCGTGGCAATGAGCTCGACAAGTTTCTGGCCCTCAAAGTCCTGTTAGGAAGGAATGGTTAGTCGGTCTGTAATCCAATGGCACACGGAATGGATTTCTGTCCGTACAATCTGAGCTTCGACAAAGTCGCGAACGGGCTCGAGAATGTCATCCATGTTGGAGACAGGGGAAACGTAGGGAAGGCTGAAGAGGTTCGGTAGTATTCGCACGGGGAGTATCGCGCCCGCGGATTCGAGGGGAGCGTCTGCGATGGGCTGATCAAGGGGGTTGAGGCCGAAGTCGGATATCAGCTCGGCGGAATGTCGTCGTCTCGCTGTTGGGGAGAGGATCTACGAATCTTGATCTTGTTGAACAAAGGAGCTATTCTTGGGCCTTGCTACCGCGCCTGCAACTGACGAGGTGTCCACAGTGGTGCTCTTCTGGCGACCTGGCTAAAGAGAGCCGACGCTAGGACCCGCATCCAGATGGTTTCCTGGTTGGGCTAGGTTCCATTCTTTCGCTGGCAAGCTGGCCAGTGACATGACACAAGGTCAAATTCCTGACAAAGCGGAGTTTACAAGTACAGTACTTGCATGAGCGATGAGAGGATACTATGCTCTGGATCAACTATTAAATGACAGTATGTGCATTTCCTTCTTAGGCCAGAGCTGGTCAAATTCCAGAAGAGCTTTATCATGTCGAACAGCACGGAGCACGCCTACCACCGATGGCGATTTTGATAGTATTATCAGGTGACTGTGCAAAGTTCGTCATCTTCCGTGAGCGGCAAGAGTCATGAGAAGAGTCATCTCGGTAGGGGCAGCAACAGCGGCATACATGTAAGCAAGGTCGAGCAATCAGGTGAGTCCCTTGAAAAGCTCGTTACTATTGCTGATAAATAGTCATGGGAAGAAAATTCTGGTCCTGCATTACACAGACACATGTGAGGGAATAACATTTCGCATCCGGTAAAATAAGGGGTCAGCGTCACGTCGTCACCAGAGGAGCTTCGGGTTGGATCTTGGACCCGGCGGGAGGCGCACAGTCGCCGGATGATGAAGCCGTAGCGCCCATCGTTAGAGGAAGACTGACGGAGAATGGGTTGTACTACGGAGTAACGAGTGCCGGCGAAAGTGGTGAGCCAAGGCTCCCCCTTCTGCGTTTGACCAGTTAGCTTCCTTTGTACCGGCTTGTGCGAGTGCTGTTCCCTGTTTGTGGTCCCCCTTTGTCCTGCCGGTGGCATCATCAGAGTTCACCTTGTTGTTATCTCTCGCGACTTGATGTCCTTTGGTGGCACCAATCATCACCAACCGGCAGGATTCCTGTGCAATTGTTCTGCCCCCCGGTCCCCCAAAATACCCGGAACGGGATTGGGGGCACTTTGAGGTTGGTAACCAGTCACGAACCGAATCTTCAGACTTTGACGCTATAAATAAGGGAAATACATAAATAAAATACATTCTCCAGTTGGGTTATTTATGTACTTGTATTATTATATAATATATCTAACTACAACTACTATTATACTTAGAGAAAATGTCAGCTGCAGTAATTTTGTCGTCTCGTTTAACCCGCTTGCCAGTCTTGCCAGTCCCAGTCGGCTTTCCGTGGTGTGGCGGCTGTGGCTTTATTTCTCAGCACGGACTACCATGCAGTCCAAGTACGCGACTCCCCCATGTCCATGTCCATGCAGGGAAAGTGGCGGTGGCTCGTTCGAGGTGTTTTTGAGAAATTTTCGCGATTCTATTGGTTATTTATCATTCCCTGTCTTGCCGCTCGTGCATGTCTTTTCTGGCCCTGGTCTGACAGCTGCACAATTTTTTTTTTCCGGGCGTTCCTGATCCTGTCTTGGCTTGCGTTGGGTCTAACTGGAGAGCACCATTTTTATCTACTCCTCCATCCCCAACTTCGAACTTCTTCCCACAACACTTCTTTTTTTACCGCGTCGCTTTGTCGAAAACCGACATCCACCCCATATTCTATTTTTTATATGAATCTATCCCTTTCTACTCCATTACCTCGTCCTAATATACGAGGCCTCGAAGTTTCCCCCTTTTCTCCCTCTTCGACCCTGTTGTCTAGGAGTCAAATCTTGGCCCCTTGACCCTGTTCGTCATACGAGCCCCTGGCAACAACAGCAACCTTGGCTTCAATCTCTATTTTCAGAAATTGGGCCTCAACGATACAAATCTCCACCCTGATCGGTTTTTCTTCTTCTCTCAAGAAAACCTCCATCCTTCAATGCTTGCTCTCCCCAACTCGCATACCACATCTACTCTCTCGATCTTGAGCATCGGTCACTCCCAGATATCTGACGTCGTGAACCGTCAGAACCTTGTCGTCT
Source organism: Rugonectria rugulosa (assembly GCA_023509875.1). Taxonomy (NCBI): domain Eukaryota; kingdom Fungi; phylum Ascomycota; class Sordariomycetes; order Hypocreales; family Nectriaceae; genus Rugonectria; species Rugonectria rugulosa. The sequence continues at coordinate 72,394 of JALNIO010001243.1, forward strand.
TCGTGGCTCGAAGTCTTTGTTGAAGGGCATCCGGCGTCGCGCCTCGAATCTCTCAAGCCTCCAAGTTGGCTCAACTCGCTTCTCTCGTCGCTTCTCCTGCTTCGCCTTTAGGTCCCGGCTTCTGGGTCTACAGCGGAGTCAACAAGAAACCCCCATAACTGGTCCAATATCCCTTCGAAACCCAGCCTACTTCTCTACGACATATATCCTTGTTTTAAATTCGAAAATATCTGGCAACACCCGCCAGATATCGCTCACGGTTTGATCTAATCCAAGACTCGGCGCGCCCCTGCCGCGCCGGGCGTAACGTCTAGCAAGGACACTGAAGACGCACACTTCACGAACCAAGTATGGGACTGTGAACAGAATCCTCGATTAACCCTCATCGCCTCCGTTCCTACATATATTTCATCCGAAACCGACACACGGGCGCCCTCTAAATATATAAAATTCGAAAAAGACCTCGTCTAAATCTGTCAAGATGTCTGACCACGAGGAGAACGCTCTCCCCCCCTACACGACCCCCATGCCTGAGCTCGACGACCACCGACACCAGGTGGTCTCAGCTCAGAGACAAGAACGCCCTCGTCGCGGGACTTTCGATAGTCTCTATGGCTCCCGACAGATGGAGAATGAACAAGTCACGCCGGGCATTCGGGTTCGGGACTTTGAGGAGGCCGTCATAGACGAAGAAGCCGGGGATATGTCGCCAACTGTTCGTCGCACCCGACGGCCGACGCTTGATTCTACAGATGCAAGATCCATCTCGCCTCCCAACTCCGTCAAGGCATTTGCCGCAGCCCGTCGCAGGGAGCGGGAAATGTCCTTCTCCGAGTCGCGCCCTGAGATTGAGGATGCTGTAAGCCGTGCCATGTCCATCTCGAGCAAGCGCAGCTTTCGCAGCAAGCCCCATACCATCAACGACGATGCGGCGAGCATTAGCAGCAACATCACTGCCGAGGAGGACGTATGTTTCCCACCCAAGCCAACACATCGCAAGGAACAGCTGGAAATCGATTTTGAATTACTCGAGGACTTCATTCAAGAGCAAGCAGCTGCCGCGGCTCATGTTTTGAGCCATGAGGCTCCAGCTCCCAATAGCTTTGAAGACCTGAGGGCTGTACAGAGCAACGATGCTCGGCCTACCCAGATGGCGACCATTGACGGCGATATTTTGGATATGCCATCAGAGGATTCTGTGACTCGGGAGAAGACGAATGAGTCGGGGCCGAAGGAGGCGCCTCAAAAACCACAGATGCCCCCGGTGGATAGTAACCGCTTCAGCTTCTTCTCCTCCGCGTGGGAGTCGACGATCCATGCGCCAGAGCTTGGAGACCTGGTGCTTCCTGGAGAGGACATTCGCGGCCTTTTTGAGCTTCCCGAGGATGAGGAAGATGGTGTTTGGTGGCTGAACATCACTTCGGCTACCAGAGATGAAGTCTCGGCTATCTGCAAGGCTTTTGGTATCCATCCGCTGACGATTGAGGATATCATCACCCAAGAAGCTCGAGAGAAGATTGAGTTGTTCCCTGCGTACTACTTTACCTGCTTCCGCTCCTTTCATGTGGTACAGGAGCCTGACGGTATCGAGTACGAGCCTTTCAACATTTACGTTATTGTGTTCCGTGAGGGCACACTCAGCTTCAGCTTCGCACCCAACTCGCATGCTACTCAAGTTCGCAAGAGGATTACTGCTTTGAAAGATTATGTCTCTCTAAGCAGCGATTGGATTTGCTATGCCTTGATGTAAGTCTGATCACCCTGTACAGGCCATTACTCAAACACTGACATGAGTTAAAAGCGATGACATTGTGGATTCCTTCGGCCCTCCAATTCGCCAGATTGAGCTTGAAGCGGATGCCATCGAAGATGAAGTGTTTGTGATGCGCGAGGATGATTCCAACTCGTTCCTACGATCCATTGGCAGGGTCCGCAAGAACTGCATGGCCTTGCTCCGGCTCCTCGGTGGCAAGGCGGATATCCTCCGAGGTTTCACCAAGCGCTGCAACGAGAACTACAAGGTGACGCCACGGATGGACATTGGTCTGTATCTGGGTGATATCCAAGACCACGTTGTGACCATGGCCACGAACCTGGGCCACTTCGAAAAGATTCTGTCCCGATCGCACAGTAACTACTTGGCCACGCTCTCCATCAACAGTATTTCTCAGGGCACGGAAACGAACCAAGTCCTGAGCAAAATCACCTTCTTGGCATCGGTTCTGGTTCCCCTTAACTTGGTCAGCGGTCTATTTGGAATGAATGTCCGCGTTCCCTTCCAAGACGAGATGAACCTCGGTCCTTTCTTTGGTGTCGTGGGCTTTATGGCTGTCATGTGTGCCATCATCCTGGGTGTCGCTCGACGGATGCGTTGGATCTAGGTGTCAAGCGGAGGCCAGAAAACACCGGATTTTTTGACAACTTTTCCCATACAAATCCTCACCAGACGTCCGGAGTTTTCTGGCCCTCGCTTAGGCATCAACCCCCAGCAGACGCCAATGGAGACTTGCTTAGCTCAGACCCGTTATCGCTCATTTTCATTTCCTTGGTAATAGAATAGGAGGAGTATATGTACAGGTGGTGCTTATTTTCTACAGTGGTAGATTAGAGAGGTACATAGAGGGGTATATGAAGTTTGTTTTGGCGTGATAGCGACGGAATAGATTCATTCTCTTGATGTCCTTGAAGTTTGATCATGGATGATTCTATGGTTAGGTACTGAACAACTGAGTTGTAGAATGTGCATAGTGGTAGAAGCCACTCTTTATAATACCATACATGTATCTATCCCAGTGTATGTATCGCTCTGCCTGCGATATCGTCGCCTACTGTATGCATTTATGTGCCACACATGCTCAGCTGTGGATCAAGTCAACTCTTTCCAGAACCCCCCATTGGCTAATCTCCCCACCACTCAAAGTTCCCCACCAATCCTTCAACTCTCAACTCCATACGACGCAAGGCATCTAACAAAATAGTACTATAAAATCTTGCCAGGTCCAGAAACACTCCTCCGCCCAAAACTCCGCCACGAGAACCACCACCAGAAACCTCACCTCCCTTTGCTACCGCCACGATGAGCGCCTCGATCAACCTCGCCAACGCCGACCTCGACAAGCTCAACGACGCCGACAAGGCCGAGCTGCGTCAATTCCTCGCCAACGAGCAGCAGCGCTCACAGATCCAGTCCCGTTCGTTTTTCTCTCACTTCCCCTCCTGGTCCCTGATCCCATCGCACAAGGTGGCGCATGTTGTGTGTTGTGTTCTGACTGCTAATCCCTCTTTCTCTTTAAAACAGAAACCCACAGCCTGACGCAGGTGTGCTGGAAAAAGTGCGTCACGGGCAGCGTCAAGAACTCGAAGCTCGACTCGTCGGAGCAGGGCTGCCTCGCCAACTGCGTCGATCGGTTCCTCGACATGAACTTTTTGACGATGAAGCACCTCAACAGCATGCGCCAGGGCTGAGCGGCTGCTTTGCTTTATTGGGAGGAACAGGAGCTTGGCACACTGGATTCAAAGTCATCGGAGGCCGTTTTGTTGACTTGGGCAAGCGAGGGTTAAGAATGCTCGTGTCACAATGAACGGAGAGGGACATTCACTGAGGCAATTGTATAACACGAAAAAGGGGAAACGAGGAATACGCGATGATGAGATAGATGGTCAGCCTCAATCACCATGGATCACACTTGTTAACGAGATATGATCAACCTTGGGATGTCTACAGTACATGTATAATAGAATGAGCTCAATGGGTACAAGAAAAACAATGCTTCTCTTATATGCTCTTGTCCCTTCGTGGAAACATAAAGCACGGTCACATTGGATATACAAGACGCATAGTATTCTACGTAATGAGCAGCAAGAAGCATGATCGTGTGGTGACTGGACGGTCTTGAATTCATCATCATTTTGACTCTAAACGACAAGCTCTTAAATTGCGCCTTTTTCCGATGCCCAATGCCATGCATTTTTCAGCTGGCAAATCCAACCCAGAGACACGCCAAATCACAGCCAACCCAAGCAAAACCAATTTAAACGAGGGAGAGCTTGTTGGCGGCAATGTCGAGAGCATCGACATCGGGGGTGAGGCGGGCGTAGGCCTTCTTGGAACCGTCAGGGCTGATGGATTGTTAGTACTTGCTCATGACCATTGCCTTTAATCCTTCGCCGAAGCAGAATTCAGTTACGTACCGGATGAGGGTGTTAATCTTGACGGTATCAATGTCGTAGAGCTTCTTGAGAGCAAGCTTGATCTGGGCCTTGTTGGCCTTGACATCGACGATGAAGACGAGGGTGTTGTTCTCCTCCATCTTCTTCATGGCGCTCTCAGTGTTGAGAGGGTGGATGACGATCTTGTGCTCATCGAGGCGGGGGAGATGAGGGATGGAAGTACGGGGGTACTTGGGCTGGCGGGCGAGGACCAGGGTCTTGGGGCGGTGGAAGGAGGTGCTGTAGCGGACCTTGGTCTTCTTGTGGGAGTTGGTCTGAGGGAAGAAGTCAGTATATTTGAAGACGGTCAGAGTTGTAGCCATGAGAGTCGCAAACTTACGCCCTTGAGAGCAGCCTTGGCAGCGGCCTGAGCCTGCTTGGATCCCTTGGTGGCTATATGACAAAGAACGCATCAGCAATCGCTCTGATTCAGAACTCGCAAAGTCTGCTGCTGCATGATGCGGAAGAGGATGACGACGATATCCGACAACTGAGTATCAACAAAGTCCTCGCTTCGGCCATCGATCGCATTTCGTTCCGTCCTCATTTTTTCATTTCTGCGTGCAGCCGAATTTCGCGGCAGGGCGAATTCAAGTCGTACCTTTCTTTGCGGGGGCCATCTTGTCGATATAAGGCACAAGTCGTGGATGTGCTGGGTGAAGTTGTCGTCGGCGTGGGTTGAAGAGTGGTCAAGACGGGAAAAAAAAAAAAAGAAGAATCGAAATGGCAAGTGGAAATTAGTGATATTGTGTGGGCTAGCGATTAGGGTTGCGCCAATGGTGGGATGTGATTGGCCATGGCCAAAACCTCTTAGTCACGTGATGGTATTTTTTTGTCGAAATTTGGACAAAGTGCCCTGTTATGTAAGCCACTTGAGCTTGTCTTTTGCGACGAAGCTTAGAAGAACGTGCTGGTCGACGAAACCTGATGAAGTTATGCCGGTGGATGGCTCTGACGAAAGATGTTGACTCCGGTGTCATGACCCACGGTCCCGTATCAATCTCTGATTTTGAGATTGAGTCTACGCAGACCGGTTCCAGAGGTTTGCATGATCTCAACGGCCGATGTCAGAAATCCTAGACTTACAAACGACACCAGATACACGCAATTGAGGGAGCTGACAGAGACAACCTCCGCAACAATGGTTTCCAAGAAACCTCCAAGGTCGAAAAGCCTATCCAGCAGTCGTCCGCCCACAATAAAGTCATCCAAGTCTATGTCACGCAAGGCCAGTCGAGCTCTCATCAACACGCACCACCAATTGGACAAGCAACGCCGTCAAGCGGTGGCAAGGAACGACAAACAAACCGAGGAGCGTATCACCGCCGAAATTGCAAAATTGGGTGGAATAGAACGGTACCAGAAGGCAAGTTTGCAAGGCCAGAGTATTGATCGTGGAGGCGACACATCAAAGGTGCTCCTCGAATGGCTACCTGTTACCGAACTCAAGAATCGATCTCAACCGCTCAAAATGCTAGAAGTCGGCGCTCTGAGTACTCGAAATGCTTGTTCTACCAGCGGAATCTTCTCCATGCAGCATATCGACCTCAACAGCCAGGGACCAGGAATCAAGCAACAGGATTTCATGGATCGGCCATTACCAAAGGACGAATCCGAGATATTCGACATCATATCCCTTAGCCTAGTCCTCAACTTTGTGCCCGAAGCTGAGGGCCGAGGACAGATGCTCCTGAGGACGCTCTCCTTTCTCCGTAACCCATCCGATGCGTCATCAGAAACAGCTGAAACACTCTTCCCGTCTCTATTTGTGGTTCTCCCTCGGAGTTGCGTTGACAACTCACGATATTTTACGGATACTAGGTTCGACGAGCTGATGACAATACTTGGCTACACTCGAGTGAAGACCAAGATGACTCAGAAGCTGGCGTACTCACTTTGGCAGCGGGTGGGTTACACCCCCAAGGTCTTTCCCAACTTTTCGAAAAAGGAGCTCAACCCCGGGAGAACACGAAACAACTTTGTGATGACACTAAAGGGTTCATCGAGTCAGTCGGTATAGATTGGATAATATGGAACGACACGTGGAAACATAGAACGCTTATGCATCAGTGCCCAAGCTACTATACGGCTGCATCAATCATCTCTTGTTATGGGCCACACCAGCGTTTGCCGGCCGACACGGACGTCGATTCCGACTCCCGAGTAACGACGTTCTCTTGGCACCCACGGCAACTCGGTCCAGACAGATATTTATGACTTGTCGCATTGGACCTTTGTTACAAAAAAGGGTGCTGCATGCATATCGGTGGAACAAATTGGGTCACGAGCGGTCGACTTAGTTGGATGGGTGGTCTCGCATTTGGGGGCTAGAACTCCTAGTGAGTCGCTGCTCTGCCACTGCTGTGATGAGGGGCACCACACATCCTACCCCTCTTCGCTATCCACCTGCAGCTGGTTGTCACTATGCAGAGTTGACAGGAAAGTCCGGCAGTGCCAGCTTGGTCAAGGGGTGGTCGGGCGGCAAGGGCGCGTTGCCAGGACGCACGACGGGCAAGCTTCGCATACCGGCCTCAATTGCAGCATCGACCTCGAAGATATTGTCGCTCAGGAATAACCACCTCTCCGGGCTTATGTGTGAAAGTGAGGCGAGGATCTTCGTGTAGCTGGCCGCCTCCGTCTTTAGCCCCGCATTCACCGTATCAAACCAACCAGAGATGAGGGGTTTGAGGTCAGAAGGCTCTGCATTGGTATGGCCGAACAGCAATTTTTGGGCTGGGACCGAGCCAGACGAGTAGATGATGATCTTCTTTCCGGCGGCATGGGCGGCATTGAAGAAGGGAGCGACGTCTGGGAAGAGAGGGGCTCTGATCAAACCTGAGGCATAACCTTGTTCCCAAAGGTAGCCCTGCAGACTCTTCAGATACGCGATCTTGACATCCCGAGCAACCAGGTCTCGGACGTGCTCTTCCAGATTGGAGCGAGAGCTGCGGTACTCCTCCGGGAAGGCATTGCGATATTGAGCGAACTCGGGGCTATCCCATTCCTGGTCGAGAACTTTGGGAAGAGCTTCGAGCGCATAGGGGAACTACAACGCGGGGAACGACCGAGGTCAGCGACGTGAACAATACAGCAACGATGTCAAACACCACGCGAATTAGGGAGGATGATCAACGCAGGGAAAGGCGGTGAGACGTGGATGCTCGCAGGGACGCAAAACGCGAAGGGTTGCATACATCCGACGGCCTAGCGTGAAAGCCAGGATCCCGGAGTGTTGACAACGGTGTAGACGGGATTTCTTTCGGCCGGAGGTGGCTGGGCAGGGAGGGAAATAGGACGGAGGTCCGAGATAAACGGAGGCGGTAAGGGGACGGGGCATAATCAACGGACGGGTGGATGACGGAGGCCGGACAGACTTACCAGAACGTCTTTGACGAAAGAGATGGGACAGACAGTACCCTCTATTGAAGTGAGTTAGTTAGTGGTTCAAGTGGTGGCATTTGACATGGAAGAGCAGTAATCATAATGATAATGATAATCAGAACTGTAAGCTGGCAAGCTCAAGTGATGGGTGACTGAAGTGCTACCGTCGAAACCTACACGCCAACAACCTCCTCAGAGACACACCACAAGTACCATAAAACTACAATGCAGGGAGGGCTAGACTCGGCGCCTTTGTCTTACCAATATCAAAGACGAACACATCGGTGTCGTCGAAGCCCAGCTTCACGGCCATGGTGTGTAGGATTCGGGGAAAAGAGCCCAACCGGAAATTATCAATTGGCGGTCAACAATGACAGCGGATAATATTTCGATCTGAGGAAAGCTGAAGAATTTGAAAGACGTGAGAGAGAAAATTCTCACTGGTTTGATCGCACAATCCCTGTAGCAATCTGCAAGATCAGGTCCGTTGCTCGTCCCAATACAGCAGCCGGAGGATGGAACGGGTGCACCAGCTGGTCTATGTGCCTGGATCTAGGGCCGAATCTGCTACTAAGAGGAGGCTAGTGAACGGCGCAAGGAAAAAAATAGAGAAAAAATCCAAGTCGCCGGCGCAGGAACCGAACGGCAGAGAAACCTGGCAAATTGAAGGAGGCTGGGAAACGGAGCCGGGATTGGTACGATGCGTTGTTGTCAGTTTGTTTGCGATGCGTCCGTACTTCGTATGTGACGAGGTTGAAAAAAAAGTTACTGGTAGATCGGGCTAGCATCTGGGAAAACGGTTACCAGATTGGAAAGGCGGTCAACAGAAAGGCAGGAGCCAAAAAAGAAATTATCCACCTGCAATTAGGCAAGTTACAGATTCGTTGACAACTCATAGCTCCCAAGTTGGGATGAATGAGAGAGCTAAACGGTCTGAGCTCTTGTTTGGTATTTTTATGCGTACCTACCCAATTGCTGCTGTTTCTGCTGACGCCGTAGCTTTCCCAATATGAGGCCGAAGAATCCACCGGCAATCTTGAAAGCATCTACCACCGTATCTGAACCCATCTCCAGGCCCAAGCTGCGTGTCAAAGTGGGCGGTGAGGTCGAGCAGGAAGACAGAATGCCCCCCCCATCTGGCCCGTCCAAGGTTGCAACAAAGGCACGGCCCCTGGCAAACGACTGGGCCTTGCAATCTCAACGTGCATGATGGAAAACGAGTACCGACAGGTCGCTAACCACGGGAGAACAGCACAGCAGGTACATCAGTGGGACCCGGCCACGATCTCACCGTGGAACCCTTTGGAAAAGAAAGGCACCAACAAGGCTCCAGGGGTGTATGTTCAACTGGAATTCCGGGCCACGAGAGAGAGAAGCCTGTTTGGTGGCGACGGCTGCGGTGGCAGTCCCCTGACTTGCGTGTTGAGAACTCCATAATTGCAAGGGGGCGTGAAAGATTGAAATCTCACAGGGGGGCGGAGAGAGGTTTGTGATTTCTTGGTCAGTCAGCCGAGTAGCTGATGGAAGGCCAAAGACGAAGGATGACTGATACTGCTCTTCTCTCTCTATCTCTCCATCTCCCCACCGAGTTTTGATGAGCAAAAGAGGGGCGGTCGGTGATGAAATTTCACGTTTCGGAGTGCACCATGTAATATCTGCCAGGCTGTCCAGTTCATGCAGGCAGGCAGCCACATGAAGCGGGAATGCAATAATATCCCGTAGCCTAGGACGAGAGGGGGCAGAGGATTAACAGTGGAATACAGTGGCTTTGCTTGTTTACTTTCGACAATTGAGGGGGTTGTTTACTTGACTGATTTGATTTGTCTGGTCTTGTCAAGTTACCCTACACGCGAGTTGCAAGTAAAAAGCGTAAAGTGACAACAGTATAGACGCTGTGATGTAAGAATTACAACAGTTGAAACAGAGTGAGATGGAATTAGCAACGATGGGCTGGGCGGCTGTAAGTCCACAGTGTCTGGTCTGGATCTTGCTATCCTGTTTCCAATCTCTCCCTGATTTGTTGTCATCGCCTGGAGGCGCCGAAATAGGAACTCGACCACCGTGAGTCAAGTTGGATGACTGGTCGTAGCTGGAGCGGACACCAAGGTTACCTACCCAGATCCAGAATGTGGGCACAGTGCTGAAGGCAGTGTGAGGGCCGCACTGCTGCAATTATTACTTTGGTATTCTTAGTTGACGCTTGGGCGGTGCACTGCACTGTATCTATTTACGCAAGCGCCGGAAACGGGCAGTGCAGCGGCGGTTGGCCACCGTGATGGCGAAACAGAAACAAAAGTTGACTCTCTTTCAACCTCTTGACCTTTTCGCACAAGCAAGTATCAGCACCCCCCCTTCTGCGACATGCTCCCAAGTATCCGTAGACACGTACAGGGACAGTTACCTTACCACAAGTACCGCCCAATGGATGACTGCAGGCAACGGAAAGCGGATACGGACTTGAGCGAATGCTGTGCAGTCTCAGGGTACCCACCCCTCAGCTGTACGAAGGGTGTCATGCCGTCCCTCCCAGGATATCCACAGTGGCCTGTTCCAGGGGACATTGTTCAGCGTGATCCATCAGATTCTTTTCCCCGGGAACGGATGCGGAAAAACGCAATTGATCCCATGATGGCGAGGTCAACATGTCCGTTTCAGACCTGTCTTCTTCTTTCAGTCAGATGGACCCTGAATCTGAGCATGAGGGAGTGGTTAGCTGTGGTTAGCTGTGGACTGGCTGAATTGAGTGAATTGGTTATTGGAATTGGCTTTCAAGCCATTGAAATCTACGTACAGTACAGCAGCTTGCTGCACCTCATTGGCCAGGGCATGTCCAGTCGCACATCAATGCCCCCGTGCCGCAGCTAAGCAACCAAAGCTCCGGGCGGGGCGGGAGCAGCAGCAACAACGAGACAAATCAGGGACGCCCAGGCACGAGGACAGACAACATGCTATTCAACACGAGACATGACAGCATCTTCCCCAACATTTTTTCCCCCCCTCTCCAGAGTCATGGCTGTGGTCAGTGAGTCCTTCCTCCACCTCCGCAATACGGATACGCTGGGCGCAGGCACAGGCACCGGAGGCGAAAAGCCCGGTGTCCTTGATTCTGTTCCCTTATTGATTTCCGTACGTCCCGGACTCAATTTACCCACGGCAGCGCGGAGGATGTACGTACATTGTATATCTTGTACGTCTGATGTTTCGGGCGTCGACGGATTGACAGGAATGTGCCGAATAAATGGGTCGTATTCTCTGGTTCTCTGGATAAGACAAGTGTCGATTCGTTATCGGCTGTGTGCACTTTATACATGCATGGTGCCTGGCCACTGTGTAGGCACGGAGTTGATGCAATGATTGGAACACCTAAAAAGCAATTCCAACCTATTTTCGTCGATACCTACCTCATGCAGAGGAGGCCGTGTACATAGCAGTTTGATAAGTCGCCATGTTTACAAAGCATCTCTCTACCTACCTAGGTACTCCATATTCACATCTGTTCACACCTGCTTACGTATCTAACCTTATCGTGACGTTGAAACAGGTACGCCTTGCGTCAGTCCCCCCCTTTTCTCGCAGGGCACCATTCGTAACGGTTTCGGTTGTCGGTGGACCTTGTCGTCGAGAATAGAAGGAAAGCTGCTGTGTTTGGGGGTGCGGCGCCCCCTGTAGGCGCGCGCGTTCTGAGACGAACGATCAGGGCAGACGACGTTGCAGCAACCTGTCGGTATTCAGGAGAGAGAGGGAGGGATAGAGGGGTTAGTACGTACGTGGTAGGTAGCAGCCATGTTACAGGGCCCCTGGGATGTGAGAATGTTTCCAACGGGCAGGGTGCATCTGGGAGGGAAATCAATCCCGCTGTGTGCACTGACTCTTGATGTTTACTTTGGGGATGTACTCTCTACGGGCTGCTGCTTGCTTGCTTGATCTGCTCGCTGGTGGCCGGTGCCGACCCCGGACTGACGACACTTGGACACCTCTCGGACCACCTCATGCACCCGAGCAGCGCCGCGAACCAGTGACTCTCCCCGATGGAAGCTTCTGGGCGGCTGTTACTGTGAAGACAGATATGCAGATGATGCAATCGCATACACGTCTGCTGCGACACCCTTTTGACACTCTTCGTCACTCCTTGGACGATCAAAGTAAACAACTGGCAGTACGAGGGCACTTCCCAGTACGCAAGGGAATTCTGGTCGACTGGTCGACGGGCTTGGTATGCACTCCTGGCTCCTGCATACGAAGTTCACCCTTCTGAGACAAGCCACCCATTGCCGTGATGGACGGTTCTCACGTTCTCGGCCCCGCAGAAGCGACCCTAAGGCAGCCGCTAGGCCGATAAAGGACGATGGAGGTTGCTTTGAGTGCCTTGCCCAAGGAACCTTGGCTTGGGGATGAAGCAATGAGCGTGAAGCCAGAGAGCCAGAGAGCCAGAGAGCACAGAGAGGAAAAGCTGGGGCCGGCGCTATCGCAAGCCACCTTGGTTGCTTGGCTTTCCATGTGGATCTTGGTCAGCGGGCGGGCGGGCGGTTGGCACGAATGTCAAGGGTCCTGCAGCGAACGAGAGAAGTTGATTCGATCCTTTTTTCGGGTTGGCGGGCTGGGCCTAGGTGGGCTGGGAAAGGTGAGCAAGTTGGCCAAGCCAGCAGGCACAGCAGAGAGAGCTTGAAATGGAACAGCTCACACGAGCAGATCCCAACAGGACAGATTGACAATGGGAGGTGGGAGTCTAGTGGCCATTGGCTACCAGGACTCGACCCAAAGTGCTTCGAGGCCATTCTTCCCGTCCAAGGTTTATTTCTGTCACTCGAGCTTGAAGAATAATAAAAAAGCTGTCAATGCTACAGCCTGAGGAATGGACTGAAAGCTTGTTTACAGAGCGAATGGATTCAGTTGCGGCCGGAGTTTGATAAGCCATCGATAGCGCGAAATCCAAATGAGCCATCCGCAGGAACAAGAAAAAAAACCAATTCTGGGGTCTTCATTCCCGGTTTCATGCAGAGCTGAGGTCCCTGTCTAAGCCTGGTTTGCTTGGTTAGCTCCACGGGTTTCTGTGCTACACTGGCAGTTGATTCGCCCTT
>JALNIO010001246.1:502-28090 GCA_023509875.1 Rugonectria rugulosa
AAAAAAAACAGAGGCTCATACCCAACCCAAATACAACTGATATAACCACCTTGTATCATCCTATTTGCATCTTCAACCTGATGTACAAACCTCCAACAGTTCAAGCAAACAAAAAGAGAAAAAAATATATTTCCTCCATGGTACAGACTCGGCAGAAAGAAGAGGCCTACTTCTTGAATACAACACAGACTGACTTGTCCAGCAATGACGGCACAGCAAAACGGATCCGAGGCTGACTCAACCACCAACGCTCAACTCATCGAGTCGGCTAGAGATACTGCAGATGCTGCCGGTACTTGCATACAGGAAGTCACATGCCTCGTGGAGCGCTTGAAAGAAAAGTCCAGCCTCTCCAACGCCTCCGGCTTTGCTGCCTTTCTCCGTCTGGTCGAAGGAGAACGCAAATCACTTCAGACCTGGACCGATCAACTCAAGTCTGTCGTCACTGATTCCGTTGGCGCGGATGACGCGCTCCCAGAACAACTCAATACCTGCGTCAAGCGCATCCAAGCCAGCACCATCAACATCACCCACTCCGTCGCCCAGTGGCATCGTTTGAAACGATGCCGCAGACTCGTCGCCGTCAACAAGACGTTTCAGGGATCCTCGCGTGACGCCCGTCTAGAGCTCATGCAGAAGAAAAAGGTCAAGGGGCCGGACAAGTCCAACATGCACAGGATTCTTAGGGAGCAGGGCCGCGTCGAGGTGGATGTCGTCGACGGAGGAGGAGAATGGCTCGCTGTCAAGTCCATCACGAGGTCACGGCTCGCCCGCGAAATGTCCGACAGCGGCTGGGCTTGGGGAGACCACGAGCCGGGTGATCGTGTGGAAGCCGACGAGTGGGATGATGTCTCGGTGACCAAGTTTGCCAAGAAGTTGGTTGCAGCTGCGAGGATGAACCGCCACGAGTACCGCTTCCCGAGGATCAGGCTCATCCTGGCCAACCTCAACCGCGAGGACGACGACGACGACGAACTGGACATGTACGTCCATCAGCTGCAGTATCTGGATCCGCTCGTGGAAATCGTCGTCGAGTATCAGAACGGCCCATTCATGACCACACCGGCTCCGGATCTGGAAACGGCTTTGGAGAATCTCGTCGGCGATCCACTCGGGGACCTTACACCCACACTGAACCTAGACCACACTGTACTCATCGATCTCATATCGGACCTTACCCATGCCGATCTGCAGCCCCAAAGCTGGCAGGCTTCAACCACACGGACTCAGATAGAAGAGGAGAACCAACACGTCGGAGGTCTCATGGCCCGGACCTTGTATCCCTTGCTGTCAGGGCGGAGACTCGTTTGTACGAGCGAAGCAGCTGAGCACCTCCACAATGTCTTGGACGCAGTTGGCACAGTGGCCGAACGGGAGAGAGGGAGGTTGCTGGTGCCCTGGGACGACCAGACTCGGAGCATGTCGACCGAGTCCATCCGGGCGCGCTTTCAAGAGCTGACCATCCACCAACTGCCCGCCGACGTACAGCTTCCTCTGGACACCATCACGGACCCTTGGGATCAGCCCGCCATCGACAAGGCCGTCTCCCAGGGCATCCTTCCCGAGGTGGCCCTGGACGTGGCCCGATGTAGTGCCTTTAAAAGCTCCAAGCTGTCCATCTTCATGTACGGGTGGGCGGCTGGCGTCGCCACTGTTACCAGTAATAAAGAGGTGCGAGGACAAATCAACACGTGGGTCGAGACGAATCGAAAATCGGATACGGAAGTTGGGCCTTTGATCTGGAGGATCGACGTGACGAGGAACTTATTGGCCAAGAATGCCAGTCCCAGACCGAGTCGTGTCAAGGACAGACGCCAGGAGGGCAATGGGACTGAGAAGGGGAATTACGACGATGATGATCCATGAGTATGGCCAAGCGATACAAACATAGACTCGGATTATCCAGCACCCAGCCAGCTTATCCTGCACCTAACTTGTACCTGGTCGTTCTTTTGAGTAAATTTAAAAATCCAGTAAAAATAGTAAAAATAAATAAATAAAAAGGTATAGGTTAGTGATTAGGGGTTCAATAGGATTGGCCGGTTAGGATTAGAGATAAAACTTAGGTTAAGGATAGGAATAGAGTATTGCATTATGGCCTTGAGCATGGAGGTACAATGAGGTACCTATATGATGATGATGGGGTGTGTATCTAAGTTCTTTACAAAAAGGACTGATAGATTAGGAGCAGCCGTACAGAGTACATCATAACAATATCACAGCGAGGTTAAGACTTGAACATTTTACAACAAAGCCATGCCATCTCATGACCAAAAGCAATAGCTATTAGAACGTCTCGCTCTAAGATGATGCACATCATACATATACACGGAAGATAATCATCAACACATGTCCCGCCTCCAGCAGCGGTACGTCAATGTCCTGTCTTTGTCCCGAAGAAATTACCACCACGGATGGATTTTTTGTTTCGAGGTTTTCCCCCGTGTCCAACTCCCCTAATGCAGAAAATTCAAAACATGGAAAAGTCCCTTGGTATAATAGAAAAAGAAGGAAGAAACATGAGCCCGCTTCTAAGAACAGAGAAGATGCGAAATATAATGACTGAGAAAGAAAAGGGAAGATGATGGACATGGGGAAAGAAGAAGACTTTCCCGAATCATTAACTGGTTTTCTTCAGGGGGTAAGGAGGGAAGGGGGAGAGGCTCAAGCAGCCCACCACACCTTGACGAGCTCCTTGTTCCCGCCCGTCGTCTGCGTCGAAGCACGCTGGTCGGCGCTCTCATCCTCGAAACTCCGACTCGGCCCTGCGCCGTTGTCGTCCTGCGCGGCGCCGACGCGCACCGACCTCCGCTGCACGCTGTCGGAGCCCATCTCGCCCGTGCCGCGGCGGACCATGCCCATGCGCTCAAAGAGGCCGCTCTCGCGGGAGCGCTGGTCCCTGGGCCTGCGGAGGAAGTTCATCATGCGCTCGGTGGAGGAGGACTGCGAGGAGCGGCGGGAGCGGGAGCGGGAGCGGGGGGGAGGAGGGGGGAGGGGATCGTCTGGTGGTTGGGCTTCTTCGACGACGATCCGGGGAGGGGGAGGGGGCATGGGCTTTGTGCTTGGTGGGCGGGCGTGGGTTGGGAGCGGTTTCTGTAGTGACTTGAGGTCCTGAGACCGGCCGGCGTACCGTCCCGGGGGTAGTTGTGACGGCCTGCCTGAAGGTCTACCTGAAGGTCTGCCTGAGGGCCTCAGAGACCGCATCTCCAGCTCCTCCTGAGGCCCCCATTCCCCCGGTCCGTAGGCGCGGACGCCAAACGTTCCCCCTTCAATCTTGACCCTCCGCCCGTCCCTCCCCTTGCGAATCTTGGACGTGGTCCAGTCCATGCCCAGCCTCTCGGCCAGCTCGCTCTCCCGCAGCGCGCGCTTAATCTCGGGCCGGGGCTGCCACTGCGCCTCGCGCGGCAGGATCCTCAGCAGGTTGCCGTCGACGAGCAGCGCGGCCACCGAGGCAATCGTCGTCGGCGAGCGTGGCAGCTTGTTCCGCGGCGTCCACGCCCAGGCGAGCACGTGGGCGACCAGCGCGGCGCCGACGACGGCCTGCAGGATGCGCGTGGCGACGGCGTTTTGCGCGAGGCGGGTGCGCTGCGAGACGAGGGCGGCGTTGACGAGGGGCACCGCCTCGGAGACGGAGGCGTCCGGGTCGACGCCGCTGGTGATGCTCTGCCCGTCGACGCTGGGGAACGTGCCGGCCGACGAGAGGTGGCGCCGGGCTTTGAAGTTGAGCGACTGGGCGCGGATGATGCCGTGCTGGCTGAGGATGGCCGACCGGACCTGGCCTGCGGCCGCGGCCGTGGAGCCCCCGAGGGCGTCGTCGGACGGTGCGTACTGCGAGGCGTTGAGCATGGCGAAGAAGGCGTCCAGGAGTCCGGTGTGGGTGACGTTGATGAGCAGGGAGTAGTCGAGGTCCGGGATCGCCACCGACGTGTCCCTGACGTTGAGATTGTCCGGCGAAGGGGGATCTGAAGAGTCGATGCGCAAGCCAGTCCCGTACAAATTGACATCTGTGTTGACGGCCTCGATGGTCTCGTTGCAGGCCAGGGCGTTGATGCTGCTGACGGAAATGTCGTCGCTGTCGGCGTCGACCAGTCGGCCCCAGACGTACAGCCAGTCGGAGCACTGCGACGAGTCGGACTTGCTCTGCCCGAGGCCGAAGAGGGTACCGCTGTCGTTTTCTGACTGCTCCTGCAGAGCTGCCGCCATGGCCGTTGAGATGACGGCATTGCTGCTGCTGTTGCTGCCGCTTCCTCTGCACGTTTCTCCGCTGAGGTCGATCTGGAGCGGGTTCACGACGTCGTTACTCGTCTCGAGGGTGATGTTGGTGGATATCTCGTTGGAGAGATAGAGTCTGCACTCCATGCGAGGACGTATAGCAGTGAGCGTCACGGAAACGTTGGAGTCGCTGCTTAGAGAATCCTCGTCATCCGGGCTCACGGAGGGGAAGTTGAGGTCCTGGTAGGTAAAGTTTGGGTACGGCGCGTCTCCGGCCAGAATCAGGGATGCAGCCAGCGTGTCGTTGCGGCAGCTGGTACAGATTGGATCTTGGGAAGAGGACGCGAGGCTGCTCCCAAAGTAATCGTCCGTCTTCAGAACCACGCCGCTGCTTGCGTCCATGGACACGGGCTCAAACAAGGTGGCCGATGCCACTGCGAACAATGCGGTCAGACATCCTCCCATAATGGTCATGACAGCAGCTATCTCGCAAATCTTGAAAGCACGCCACAGAGCAATGACCCTGGTCACGTCGATCAAGTTGAGCCCGATCGTGTCGTCAAACTCGCCCAGTCTGCGCAGACGGGCAAAAGGGGTAATGACTCTGGTCCACCAGTCGACTTCGCTCATGTACAGAGACACGCAGAGCAGGATCAGCGCCGGTACTGCAGTCCAGGCGATGTAGGCATCGTCGCTGGCCAGTGTCCTCAGCCCGTCGTACCGTTCCGACGCTCGCAGCGATACTTCGAATCCGATGATGACGCTCGCCAGGATGATAATGTACAGCAGGCGGATGAGGCCGTGGTAGACTATGGGCTGGCGCCATCTCGTCGTCGTGGCCCGTCTGGCCATTGCGTTCCGTGGAGGTTCCCTACCGCCAAAGATGTGAAAGTATCCCAGGTTCGGATCGCCCAGCTTCTCGTGGCCCTCGGCGCCGGTGGTGTACGTCGAACCTCCTAACCTGACGCGGATCGCCTCCTCGCTGGCTGCGCCCATGCCTCGGAGACACTCGACAAGGGGGTGACTGTGTGCAATGACAGCCGCCACGTCTACAATCGCGCTGGGATCTCGAGGCAGGAATCCCTTCTTCGGGGCCTGAAATATCGTTGTGATGGTGACTACGAGGCAAATCCCCAAAAGGGCAACCATGAGATGAATCGGGGGAGATCTGACGATAAGCCGGCGCCGAATAGAAGTCGAAGTCCCCGTTGAAGATGTCGAAGCCGACTCCATCATGGAGTACCTCGCAATCAGCGCAGTGTACTGTTCAAAGTAATCCTCCGCCAGCTGCTCCAACGTCGAGCTGTCTCCCAGGGACGTTAGTTCCGGCAACGATCCCGACTCCCTTGTCCGCATAGCCAGGGCCGCTTCCATGGGCTTGTTGGCAAAAAACACAGCCTCGTCTTCGTAGTTTTCATCTGCATTGTTAAAAGAAGTATCATTGACGGTCTGCCGGGCCGTATAAGAATCGAAATGCGCCTGTGCAATGTCCCACGGCGTGACTCCATCGAGGGTTGTGTTCTTGGCGCCGCCGACTGCTCGGATCGAAACGACGGATTCCGGATCCTTGGACACGTACATTTTCGTAATGGCGTACTTTGGTGAGCATATCAAGGCGGTCGAGTTGGAAAGCTCGGCGGTGATGGTGGTCGCTGCCGACTTCTTCTTCGCCTTCTTAATGGCATCGAGATCCAAGTCCACGCTTCCGGCCATGACAATGATCCTCTGGTCATCTGTGCTGAAAGATGCGCCACAGCTGCCGTTCTGAAACACGGCAAATGTCCGAGGTATCGTTGCGTTACCCGTCGTGCTGAATCGTGTGCTCGCTATAGCCTGAGTGGTCGTGCAATCGCTCGTCTCCGCCGTCACGTTGATCCGAACACTTCCCTGCGCAAACCGCACCTTGTTCAGCGTCAGCGTCGCCGTCTCGCAGTCCATGCCGCCGGCGAATCCGTTCACAGTCGCATTCAACGTCATCAAGTCGTCCTCATCGCTGGAAAAGGGGAGATACGCAGCCCGGGCCGAAACGCCGTTGGGGAAGCTCATGTTGCTCTCTTGCAGACCGACCATGGCGAAATACGGCAGTGACGTCGCGTTCTGTAGTCCCGTGTTGCTCTGCAAAAAGCTCGCGTCCAGGGTGATGGGAGAGTCGTGGTCGGTGGCCATGATCACCTTGGGCGTGATGATGGCCGTGGAGAAGACGATGACGATCTTGAGGAGCAGGCCGACGAACAGAGTGCTCGCGACCAGCCAATCTCTGTTCTGGACCGCCTTGATCATGGCCAGTGGTGGAAACTTGGAGGCGTAGTCAAGTAACAACGACTTGTCGATTTCGGCCGGGGCCTCGGCCATGCGCATCCACGGCGCCATGGTCGCAACCTGGTGCTCGACCCTTCCCCAGAAGGCGGCCACGAAGACAAAGACGAGGACTACGCCGTATTGCCAGATGAAGCGAGAGACTTGGTCAGCTTGCCGTAGCCCATCGTTTTGGTCCGATATCGCCAGCACCACCTCAAGCCCAGCCATCAAAGCAGCAAACAAGATGGCATACACTAACAGCATCCGACGGTGAAGGAACAAGGGACGCCACGGGAGTTGAATCTCGTTGGGCTGATCGCCATCCTCGGAGCCGGCGGGAGGCACCGGCGACGTGGGCGAGTTCGGAGACGACCGCTGAGACCTGATGCTCCCCAGAAACGGCCAGCGCATCCTATTCGGGCCCTGGGGAGAATACGTCCCTTCGGACTGCACCGCCGACTGGGCCAGGCGCTCCGAGTCGAAGAAGGAGGTGACATGGCTGAAGGGGGACGGACCGCCGCCGCCGCCGCCGCCAACACTACCGCCTCCAAAGTTGGACGAGACACGATTCCGCCACGAGCTCCTCCGGGTCCGCGGCACGCTCGAGGACCGGTCGCCGGACCCGGACCCGGTGTTGTTGTCGTCGGACGGCGGCAGGACCTGGACGCCGTGCGTCTCGTGCAGCTGGCGGTGGTAGGAGTCGACGGCACGCTTGATCCCGGGGGGCGGGATGTGCGCTTTCCCCCCCGCGGCCTGGTCCATGGCCACGGAGAGAGAGCTGGGGAGGATAGAAGAGGGAGGAGGGGAGGACAAGGAGGGGGACGAGGAGAAGGAGGAGGGCGGTGTTGAGTAGAGGTGTGAATCAGAGGTGTACTTGTAATGGTCGACATGGACTCGTTGTTTCGCTGGATCGTCGCCTTGTTGAGACCATTGTGAATGGGAGTATCGTTTCTGATCTGACGGCCACGTACAAGCAAGTTTACGAGGCCATCACGTAACGCAGCGTCTTCTATGGTTTCTCTTCCTTGGGCCTTCTCTTGGATCTACTTGGTACTCTTGCAATTCGCGGTCCACACAGGTTTATGCGGGGCTGAGGCAAAGACGTTGGGCTTGGATGCAACAAACAACGACCAAAAAAAAAACCTGTTTTTCTCTTCCTTTCTTTTTGTTGTCCTTTTGTTAGTTTTGTTGCTTTTCGTTTTCGGGTTTTTGTTCTTTTTTATTTTCTTTTCTCTCTCTTTCGTCACTGGGGGGAATCGCAAGCAAGTTTCGGACGTAACGCGAGGTTATCTAATCGCAGTCGATTCAGGATGACGGAGTGAAACGAGAGACGTCGTGTCAAACGAGTGAACTCCAGCCAATGCCAGGGCTGGGGAGGGGGGCAAATATAACGAATGACGGTTTGGTCGGAAGAAGAAGGATAGAGAGGAGAAGGAAAAGGAAATCAAGAGAGGGACAAAAAAGGAACGAATACGTTGGCAAACACCAAGCAAGCAGGAAGAGGAAGAAGAAGCAGAAAAAGGGAAGAAAAAAACAAGGTCCCAAGCGACAGCTGCACGAGAAGCAGAGTGATGTGTAGCAACCAAGGTCTTCCCATGTTCACCCAGGAATCCACCAACGCAATGACACCTCTCAAAAAGGAACAAAAAGGCAGGGCTCTCTTGTCACCCAGTCTTCTCTCAGGGTTTCCCCGGGACGTCGGCAAGGTGCAAGGGGAGGGGGTCCAGCATCATTGCGGCTTGGCTTTGGAAAGCAGAGCAGACTCGGCAGAGGCAGAGAGAGGCAGAGAGGCAGAGAAGCAGAAAAGCAGAGAGGGGAGATGACAAGGTGACGCTGGACGAGTGACGGGGGAGGGAGGTTTGCCTGGATCGGGTATAAGCAAGCAATATGTATGAAACGTGCCAAAGACCGGGGTCTCTACATCGCCGACAGGGTGTGACTTTGATGTGCCTTGGTCCGCAGGTACAGAGTATTAATTACTACGTAGTATTAATACATGTCATATAAGATGCGCAGCAACTGTCCAGCTACTTTCAGTATGCAGAACTGTCAATCCAACTGCATAATGAGTTGGTTAAAAAATGCACAGCTGTCATCCCGAGAAGCTCGTCTCGATGTGAAACTCTGGCCGGAACGGTGGTGACCCTTGGGCGACGCGTCTCAAGAAGAGCCCCAATTGGCAAAAGAAAAAAAGATACCTTGACTTGCTTTGACACCCCGGTCACCATGTTTTTTTATTCCTTTTTACTCTCCGTAGTCTCTGGTCAAATCCCTGCAAGCCTTTTCAACGTTCGGTTCCAGGGCCGTGGCGGTCCAAGCAAAACCCCCTCCCCGCGTCTGGGCGCAATTTGATTAGAGGGACTTGAGGTCCCTGCGGTGCGAGTTGGGTGTTTGCAGTGAGGGCAATGGTGACATTTAGGCTGGATTGTTGAACTGGATAGTTTGTTCTTTATTTTCTTCGTATTTCTTTTTGATGATGATCACAACTATAGCATTTCACAGTGTAAAGAGTACTGCTATGTAATACCACGTTCACTATCACCTCCAACGTTGCATTGCAGCGAGTCACGATGCGATACGAACAGTAATTAATAACCACTCATTTTACACATTAATCTACTTCATGCTGTGGCTGACTCCTTCATGCCATTTTTGCCCCTCATGCGCTCAACTGCCAAGCAAAGACCAGCAGTCTCTCTCCTCCAGGTCACACAGGTAGTAATTCATCATCTGCTTCCAGCGCCAACCGCAAAGAAAATCGTACTGTTTCATTTCAGCAAGACGTCCCCCAATCACAACATCACAACACCCTTTGTCAACTCGCAAACCATCCATCGAGGGAGTATTTATAGCCTCAATCTTTGGCCAAATCTCAAACCAAAATCCATCGCGTCGATGCATAATCCCACACGCCATCCAATCTCTTCTCATACTTGTAAAAGGATGCAGCCCAGCCCATGGATCGACGAGCCTCTTGCCAGGATCTCCCGTCCCATCATCCGCGCTCTTCCGTAGAAAATCTTCCTTTGCCCACGAGCCGGGCCATCCCTTGTTAACCCCCCGTCTCCCTCAAGTTCAGGTTCAGACGAGAAGGAAACAAAAGTCTCTTTTTTTGGTTCCCTCCTTGCCCTCCCTTCTCCTTCTCCCCCCTCGTCCCACGGATCCGGGAGCGGGCATGATTGGCTCTGCATGTAAATGAAGACACCCAAATCGTCAATGAAAATCCTCCAGAACGGGTTCCTATCCGATCTGATCCCCTTTACCTGCTTCGAAGAGGGGGGCAGATCAGATATAGTCTTCTTCACCGTGAACGAACAGCTGCCCTCTGTACAGAAACGAATTCCTCACCCAAATACCAGGCCTACAAGTACATGCCATCGCGTCATCTTCCTCCTCCCTGTCTATATCTCCGGCGACTAACCACCCGCCATGTACCGTTGCACTCGCCTCCCCAACCCTTGTCTCGCCAGCGCGAAGCCAGCTCAACAATGCAAGCAAGTGTTGTCGTCTTCCTGCAACGAAAAAATGTATGTGCTGTAACTCAACGCTTCCTATATTCCTTTCATGCTACTATAGTACTTTTTACTCAATACAACCTGTTTAACTACAGCGAAATAAACCCCATCCTACGCAGGAACAAAAAGAAGAAAATCCTTGAGTCAGAAGGTGTCGCGGGGTCGGAGAAGGCAAACTCCTTCCCTCCTGATTGTGAAACAGAGGCTCTTGTAACCGAGGACAGACTACAGCCCACGATAATCGACCCCCGTCTTCATTCTTCATTTTCCCGAGTGTACAGGGTAGGACAAGGACACTGTCTTGTCCTACCAATCGAGACAAGCCGCCAATGTGATGGAATATCTGACAACTACTCCGTAACGAACAGTCTCTTCCATTCTGGATGATCTTTTCTGCACACCGCTCATCGTTGACGCCTCTGTGATTGCACCTGCGTATGCACTCCGTATGCTGTGTCTGCATGCCGTGTTATCAACCTGGTTGTCCTAGCCCGTCCACAATCACATCATTGCTTCATCGGAGAGAACAGTTGTGCAAGGCCAGCCACGTTGCATAGGAAGATGTAGGTCGCTCAAGACAGGCCCCGATGCGGCATTTGTCTCATCGCGCAGTCATCTCCATCTTATCCACGTGCCTACGGATTAAACATAGTGAAATGACCGAGTTTGCTTTGTTCGTGAAAGTTGTGTTAGACAGCAACCGACACCAAGTACGGATATAGGGTAGTGTGGAGGTAGTTAAACGGTCATGTTCAAGGCGGTATCTACTTGATAATTACTCCGATATAATTCGGATGCCCTCAACGCAGTGTGAGGCGGTTAAGATGAGCAAAGACAAGCTGGACACGCTGTTTCACAGTTCAATAACAATGTTCTCCGTACTTTGTTCCACTGCATATGCTGAACTCGGGATCTATGATAGCATAGGTTTCAAGAACGCCCTGTCTTACAAACCGCCACTACTCCATTTCCACCTATGCATCTCCCAGCCAGTCGTGAACCATGGCGAAGAAACCACCTACTTTCTCTCTTTTCTCTCTCTTCTCTCACCACCGATGTACAACCGACCAAGTCCATCCAGTCACCGCAAACTACCACTTACATTTATATTGTACAAGTAAGCCTTCCCCCCACCCATCTCAGTAGCCTCATCACCATCTCCAACCAAACTACCGAAAAACTCAAATTCCCTCAAGAACGGAACATCTCCCGCACATCGTCGCCCCCCAAAATGGACATCCACCGGTAGTGCCCACATCCAATGCCGACAAGACCAAAAGAAGCCTCTTTGAGAGAAAAGCAACTTTCGCCTCCCGCTAAAAAAAGAGTCAGGTACCCTACGGCAGACGGGCAAGTTCACGAGTCTTCTGTAGGGTAAGCGTCCTGGTGAGTGGAGTTGTTCACTTTCTGTCCTCGGCGTTTTTATCCACGTGGATATTCAGGCACAAGTGGATCCTGATCTTGCCGAGGGCAGGAGTCAGGGGTATGGGGAAATGTGATTGGTTGATGGGTGACATCCTGTTGCCGCTTTACTGATGAAGGAGGCTTTTATCCCGCGGAGGTGGATGCCTTTTTTAATGAATGCATTAGTCGAGATGGACGATGGATTAATTAATGCATGACTAGATGCCAGATGCTAGATGCTGTCGCGCTTTCCTCGAGTTGTGCTTGAAAAGCTGTTGCACTAGTTTAGTCGACCGTTGCGGTCTTGCTAGCGACATTCCTTTGCACCCAGATGAATACCTTTATACACAACACGTTGGTGATCAAACATGTCGACTCAGACAATCCATCACAAGAAACTGTCACATCAATTCCAACGAGCCTCAAAATGAAGCAACCCCTACGGAGTACTCTGTATGCAATTCTCTTCCGTAGCATTCGGCTCCATTCCCACGACACATACCGCGCACCAAAGCTCCATTCACAAAAAACAGTGGTTATCCATCTCACAACTCATCCCTGTCCAAATCCCATTTATCCCAACCCCAATCCCGCCGCACTTTGCACAAAATATCCTAAAAGCAGCCTCCATCTTCTCATTCCCACTTTTTGTTTTTTTTTCCCTCTTCTTTCGTTGACCGACTCTGAAACAGGGCACACCTGCATTAGCGCCAGGTACCTACTGCAGTTCGCTTCCCCCCTCACAGTACAGGCCCTATCACAAACCACTCTTGCCATCCATTGCACTCGGAAAAAAAGACGCAGAGTGAGAAAAGTGAAAACTTCTCGTTGGACAAAAGTGACACACCGAAAAAACTGGTAAAATTTTCTGATGGAGGGGGCGTGCAATTCTCGTCCGAGACGGGACTCATTGACACAAGCCTTCTCTTCTCCAAGAGCCATGCTGGAGGGCCAAGCTTAGAAGGATCGCGGGAAGGAATCTCCAAACCCGCCATCTTTGTGTTGGCCCTTCTTTTGTAAATTATTCCCTTTTGACGTGCAGCGAAAAGAGGATTCCGTTTTGTTTCAATTCCTGTAGGGCTGCAGGGAACGGGAAGGAAGAAACACAATGACCGCTTGGCCGCACCGGACTTGGCAAAGGATCGAGATAGTAGTTCATGTTGGTTCACTTCTGCGGGATGGATGAGAAAGGATTCATCCTATGCGAACTTAATGGCTTGTCACTCATGTTTACATGGCCATCACGGGGAAATCAAGATAAGTAGTAGTAAAGCCCATCAATTGAAAGCAGTATATATCATAATAATATGTATATAGGAGAAGTAAGGTATCCGAGCCAGTCCAAGGCGTCATCGTTGGCTTCTCGTCTGGAGAGTGCCATCACCCCAGATGTATAAAAAATTGTGTGTACGCAAACCCATGAACACCAGGTATTTGAAAGACGAAAAAATCAACACTGCCCCCAACTCTTTACCAAGAAATGCTGCTCTTCATTGGGAAAAAAGCTTTTTACTCGCCAACGGTGACCTTGAGGTGGACATCACCGGGGGAGATGTTGAGACCCAGGCCGTTCTCGTCCTCGGTACCAGCGGTGAAGGCGTTGTCACCCTCGCCACCAGAGTAGATGGTGGAGCAGGTGCCGTCGAAGCAGACCTTGAGGGCAGGGATGTCGAGATCAGCAGAGGCGGAGACGAGGGAGGAAGCGTCAGCACCGGACCAGTCCTCGTTGGAAGTGTTCTCGAAGTCGAACTCGAGCCAGGTGGAAGCAAACTCGCCGAGGGTGGTGGTGGCAACCTCGTCACCAACAGAGCAGGCGCAGCCACCCTGGGTGTTGCCCTCAAAGGCGACGACCTTGGAGCCGGAGGCGGGGAGGGTGAAGGAGAGGGCCTCGTTGCCGGACCAGAAACCGTCAATGTTGCCATCGGGGCCAATCTTGTTCCAGCAGGCGCAGGTCTGCTTCTTGGCGACAGAGTTGGTGAGGGTGGCGGTGTAGTTGTAGAGGGAGGCGATGCTGCTGCTGATGAGCATCATGTTGCAGCCGTAGTCGTCGTCGGTACCGGTGTTGCCGACGTAGGCAATCTCGGCGGTGGTGGCACGCTTCTTCTTGGAGGAGCTGCTGGCGCAGAACTCGACGTAGCTGGAAGACTCGTCGTCATCGGAAGAGGAAGAGGAAGAAGAAGAGGCAGCAGCGGCAGCGGTCGACGAGGTAGCAACAGCAGCCTCAGAGGTGGTGGTAGCGACAACGGCGGCAGCAGAGGTAGAGGTGGCGGCAACCTCCTCGGCAGCAACCTCCTCACCAGCGATGACGGTCACGGCGGCAGCGGTGGCCGTGACATACTTGGTGACAACAACGGGCTTTCGGGCAACGACAAAGGCTCGCTCCTTGTGGTGGTGAGCGTGGCCGCTGGGGTGAGCCGAGACGCCGAGGGCGGCGGAGAGGAGGAGGACGGAGGCGGAGACCTTCATTTTGATGGTGTTTCTGTTACTGTTTTGAATGCTTGATATGTACTCGAACGCTGTTGGGGCAGAGTACTATTTCCAGAATAGACCAGAGTTGCCTTGAAAATGAGAGTAGGAAAGACTTGGAGCCTTGTAAGAGAGTGGTGATATCAACGTTCTTTTGCAAGAGCGTCGAGTTTAGATAAAGGAGCGACTGGAAGGCAAACAGGCCGTTGAGGTGAAGAGAGAAGGGTCAAGAGAAAGGAGAGGTCGAGAGAGGAAGGGAGATGAGCATTATTAAAGGGCGAGTTAAGGGGGTGTGTCTTGATGAGATGGGCGGCAGTGGTGGTGCGGGTGGTGTGGTGTGGGCGTGTGAGTGCGAGAGAGCGCCACTGTTTCTCCCGTCAACAGCTTGCTTCTCTCCACGATGAATGGAACCAGACACGCCCTCCCTCCCTCTTCTCCCCGACGCTTTCATCTCCTCCTTTCAGTGGCTGCCCTTCCGCCTTCCACACCTTCCAAGGAACCCAAGCACCAAGCACAAGGGTGCGCGAAGTGGGCGGGCCATGGACGCCAAAAGGGCACCGTCAACACCACGACTCCACAGCCGCCAGGTCCCAAAGAGGACAAAGCAGCAAGGGCTAGCAGAGTTGGAATGAGACCGTGTGTGCCAGGGATCTGTCAGGTACCAGGCTCGCCCGATTGGCCGCTTCGTGCGAGGAGGTGGTTGATCCGGCATCTCGTGCCCGCCCACCTGTCCGCTGCCAGCCAGCAGGACAACTGACTCTTGCGCAATGGAACCGCCGCGTCAGCGACAGCAAGCGGCAATCAAGAACTGCACCATCCGGAGAGAGGGCCCTGGGAAAGAACAAAAAAGAATGAGCAAGGCAATCTTGGCCAATCCGCGCGCGGAAGAGGAACGCTTCCAGACGCATCCTTGCCGGGTCCATTCACTTTGCAGAGGCCTCGTAACCCTAGTGGCGACACTTGATGAGATGGCCGAACACAGGACGAAACGCCGGCAAGTAGTTGAAGGGGAAAAAGAAAACGAAAAAGAAGCGCCCTTTTTTTTCTTTTCCTGTTAGCAGACTGGCGTCTGGCTAAAGCCCAGCCTCAAACGGTCCCTGACGGTCGGTTCCTCTCTCTCATGCCCCGGATGGGCTGGCAAGCTGGCAGGTCGGCGTACTGTATCATCAGCCAGCCACACCAGAGCATTGCCGACTATTCACATGTTCCTCTCATCGGCGCATCACAGTGCATCAGCACCAGTCGGGATGCCATACCATGCCACCCAAAGATATGCACGCATACGTGGATCCAAAGAATGCTCTCTTGGATGAGAGGAGCTGATGCGGCATCACATGGACTGGCTCCCGGGCGTCGAGCCAGTCGTCATCATGAGGGCATTTCGGGCTGACCACTGGTGCCCGTCACCACCGCTTCCCGCTCCTGTACCTGCATTGCAAACCGCCCGTGAACGACAACTCATCGCGCATGGGAGCCGTTCATCACCAACGCAGGTTTGCTGTTCTGTCCAAGTCTGCCCACAGCTGTATGAATTGGATCGTCCTGGCCCATGGGATGCCAACCCCGTCAGCAATCAATGTCCACTCAGCCGCTCCCCCACCTCCCCCCGGGCCAGCATCGTCGTGGCTCTTGGCGGCCTTAATGCTCCTCCCCAACTCCTCCAGCGCCAGATTGCGGTCCTTGGGTTATTCGTAGTGCCTGCTCTCGACCGACCCAGCACATATCAGCTGGCGCGGCCTACATCGTTGTCGTGGCCCTGACTCCACCGCAGTGTTTTTTGCTTGCGTACGTCCATTGGAGTACGTCGACCCAATTCCCTCTTCTGCTTCTGGTTGGCTCATTCGTCGCTGCGTCCGTGGTTCGATGAGGCCCGGGGATGGAAATCATTTGTTTCATCAGACGCGAGCGGTCAATGTGCAGCAGAATCAATAGCTTGGTCGTGACTGTTCCAAACCCCCCTCAGCTTTCGAAGGCGCTGGACGGGATTGACGGGGAACCCAAGCAGAGCTTGCCGCACTTACCACGTACGCCTGGACCCTCTCGTTCAGGCAAAGGCCGTTGGCGTGGGCGTTTTGACTGGCTGTCGGACCCCGGGAAGTGGAAATGAAGAAGAGCCAACGGGGGGAGCCTGCCATTCGCCGTCTGCCATTTTTAGCTGCCTGTTTTGGTGCGCCTCGCCTGAATTTGCATAACTCTGCGTGCCTCAGGCACAAACAATCTGGGACTTCTGTACTGAGGGCATAACGAACCAATTTCGGCATGGCCTTGTTTACCTGTCCTCCTGTTTACCTGTTTAGTTACCCAATTTACTGCACAACTGGTGATCTGATCCGTCGGCACCTCGACGACGGGCCATCGGTCCCATTCCATCCATCCAGGATTCCAACGAAAAGGAAAGCTCGTCATCGCGAAAAGCACAGAGTTTACCTACACACAATCGAGTCTGGACAGGGCTCCTTATTCCAGTTTTTTTTCTTTCTCGTATCGATTGAGCTTCTTTCTCAACGGTTGGAGATCGGCCATCTTGCATCAAAGGCCAGGGTGTATGACAAAGGGATGCGGATAGAGCTCGCATCATCTTATAACTATCTGTTGTTTCCCTTTCAATGACTTCCCTTTACTTAAAGACTCCCTTTGACTGTGTTCTTTGACCATCTCTGCTGAACTTGAGCCTATCTATATACATTATATAATGCTCCTTGCACAAACTGTAGTAACCTCCCTTTTTCTCCACCCTCCATGCAATCACATCACCACCTCCCATCATCATCATCATTGCCCGTCCCTTCACAACATCTCGCATGCCAACATTCCAGTCCTGTCCCCTCTGTCTCTCCCTGAGACGCATCTCGAACCCTTCACGCATTGTCCCCAGCCTCCCCAAACATTCCCGCTCCCTTGCAATTCGCCATGTGCACAAGGCATCAGTGAACGAGGTTCCCAGCAGTGGAGTCCTCTCCAACAAGAGCCCGGCCCCTCCGATCATGACCATTTGCAGTATACTCCGTACTCTCCATGGAAAATGCGCATCAAGAAAATACCTTGATTCCCGTCCCCAACCCCCCCCTTCATACTGTACCAAAAATACATCTCCCTCTTTCAACACAATAAACAACTCCCGTATTTAGATATTACCCTCACGCCTCTCAACCCCCGCTTCTCCCGTCCGTTCCAACGCCGGTCCTCGACGCGGATTCCTTCGTACGCTCCCCAAGGTCCCCACGTAAATCCTTCCCACCGTCCCAGCCGCTGCCGGGGAACGTGCTGACGAGCCCTTCTCCAAAGCTTTCCCGGGTGAGCAATAGGAGACCCAGTAAAGGGGAAGCTTGGCTTTTTTCGTTATTATTATTATTATTATTCTTTTGCCTCAATCTCTCCATCCGTACCAATACCTTATTTAACAAGGTAATCATCTTGCTTGGCTTCCACTCTTTTGATCTCCCAAGAACCCACGAGTCTAAAAACGTCCCCCGGGTCAAATGGGACGCGACTTCACCGAGATTGGCCGTCTCCATCTTTACCGAAGATGCCTGCACAAAATCGAACATGTTGAGAGTCAACTACTCCGTACCACCAAGGCAAAAGGGGAAACCCGGTCTTGGTCCATGACATCCCGGAAGCGAAAGACCCCATTGCATGGTCGGGAAATCAACTTCATTCATGCTCGACTCGATTAACGCTGGTTGCTGCGCTCGGCTCATTAGACGACAGGACGAGGCCACGAGCATAATCTGCAAGTCCAATCATGCTCTGCTTTCGCTTACTACTTCGTACGTAACTAGTCCTTGTCTCAGGTCAACCTACAAGCCACTTCACGATGCAAACACCAAGTGTCCACAAAAAGCTTGATTAAATGCTGGTTACTTACGAAGTAGGTACGGATACGTAGTATTATCTGCAATCGTGCGAGTCCAAAGGCGCTATACCGAGTAGTTATCCACTGCCCATTCGCCCAACCGTATGCTTTTCCATGTCCCTTTCAACTGTCCAAACCACTCAACTCCGTCTAGCACGCTTGCATCCCAAGGCCGCTGTTCCGCCATGCTGGCTATTCTTCAACGTTTCAGCCACTTCTCCCTTCCCTCCGCCTGGAACTGCCTCCATTGGGCGCCACTCTAGCTGAG
Organism: Rugonectria rugulosa; assembly: GCA_023509875.1. Lineage (NCBI taxonomy): Eukaryota > Fungi > Ascomycota > Sordariomycetes > Hypocreales > Nectriaceae > Rugonectria > Rugonectria rugulosa. The sequence continues at coordinate 18,522 of JALNIO010001246.1, forward strand.
AGACCCAAAGAGCAAACACCTCAGCTTTAGAAGTAGCTTCTCATAGCATCTTCGTACCCAGTACCGCCCTTGAGATCTCGTCCAAACTTGGCATGTACATTGAGCACCTGTTTGATGTGACGCATACACAAGGCCTCGCCCTTGTGGACGGCCAAGTCTTGTGCGGAGCCTACTACGTTCTTGATCTCGCGTCCGTTGAGATCCTGCTTCGACAGCATGATGTAGTCGTCGTCGGTCAGTGGCTTCACCTCGAGCTTGCCCAGAGCCTTGACCTTGTTGAGGAACATCTCAAAGATGGCTCGCTTTGCCTTGGAATCCAGCTGGTCGTATCGGAGAGCAATGTGGATTCGAGACTGGAACGCTTCGTCAAAAGTCTGGAATCATTGTCAGCAAATGCACGCAGAACGACAACTTTGAAACTCGTATAACATACCTCGACGCGGTTGGTTGTTAGGAATAAGATGCCCTGGAAATATTCGAGCTGACGGAGGAAGATGCTGACGAGCGCATTGCGATGAATGTTGTGCATGTCTCTCTTCTCTAGGAACACATCGGCTTCGTCCAGGAGTAGAATGGCACCCCAGGCATGACAGATATCGAGTATCTTTTGAAGTTCAGCCTCGAGATATCGCGAGTCGGTTCCCAGTTCGCCGGCCGAAGCCATATACAGGGGGCACTTGAGGAGCTCGCTGATACCCTCAGCTGTCAACGTCTTTCCCGTCCCGGGAGGCCCATGCAAAACCGCTAATTAAACATCAGCATCAACTCGATAAAGTGAGAGGCAATGGGTTCATGACTTACTGACGAGGCCTTTGCCCTTTCCTTGAATCACATCATCAATCGTCTTGGAGGCCTGATACTTGCGAGATTCAACCAAAGCCTTGATCAGATCCTTGGTTCCATCCTCAAGAACAAGCGAGTCCCAGGCTTTGTCGTTCCACTTGATATCATCAATGCCGGACACAGTCAGCTCCAGCCACTGCTTCTCCGAGAATGCGAAGCCGAGCACTACCGGGGACGCCAGTAAGTACTCGTCATCTGTGAACTCGCGGTCCTCGTCTTCCACCTTGCTTGTACTGTCACCCTCGTCTTTCTGTCCTGGTATGGCATCGAGATTCTCCTCAGCCTCCTCCTCAGAGAGCTCATCCTTGGAAATTCGTGCAATGCTGATATCTCCATTCTTGTCTCTAAAGACCTTTGTAACATACTTGACCTTTTCCGCGCTACTGTCCGAGTCCGAATCATCGCAACAGCAGGCGTCAGAGTCATCCGAGGCGTCCGAGTCCATGATGAGATCCTGGTCCTTGGGCTTGACCTGCGAGACACTGTAGTTGGGGTTGATCCGTCTGAAGATGGCTGGATCAACCATGACACGGCTCTTTGAGATGTGGAATTTGATAACAGCCTTCTTGCGCTTCATGAAGGCGATGCCGTGGTAACTCTTGTAGTGGACACCGCAAAGTGAGACAAACTTCTTGCCACGTTCAATCAAGTCGGCGCGGACTTTTGCCTCCTCACGATGGTACTTGAGAGGGTACATGGGCAAGCTCGTAATCTTTCGAGCTCCAACGAATTCGGGAATCTCCTCTGAGATGGAGCCGTAGCCAAACTTCTTGCCGTCATACTCAAAGTACTTTCCACTGATGTAGTAAAACGAGCCCTTGAAAATGTTGTGATGCTGAGTGGCCATTTCAACTTTGATGGCACGAGGCTCGCTTATGGTGCCGTAGGTGGGCATGTACACCAGCGTGCTGGGCTTCCAGAGTGCCCAGAGGAGATCAAAGGTGATGAGGCCGCCCTCCAGCATGGGGTAAAGGCTCTTCTTGATATGGGCGTAATCATGGTCAATGTACTTGAGGAGCACCCTGAGGTGGGCTCGCTTGTCATCAAGTCGTTTCTGGTTCTTCTTACGTTCCTTGCTGTTATCTCCCGCGGGCTTAACATGCTTAAGAGCTTTGCGATGGTCGCGCAATTCTTCCAGATATCTAGGAAAAGGAGAAGTCAGAAGCCGTGAAGGATGAAAAGCAAGAAAAAGACATGGGTTAGACTTACAAGAACAGAAAATTTGGTTCGAGCTTTGGAACCTCGTCCACCAAGCTCACTCCAGCGACATCTCCAATGACATCCTGCAAGCACTCGCGCAAGAGCTTGCTTTTGATATCCACGTATGTGGTGCGATACTTTCCATCCCAATCGAAGACCCGACGAACGTGAAAAATGAAGGCGTCGTACTGAGAATCTTGCGAGGATTCGCTTGTGTCCTGCAATCGGTACTGATGGATGGCATCATCCCAAACCCAATCAACTCGCTTGAACTCGAGCTTCTTTGCGCCCTTCTTTCCTGGCACGGTTTCATCGTCACCAGAAGCCTTAGTGGCATCATCGTCACTTGCAATCCTTGGAGGCTTCTTCTTACCGCGTAAGCCTTGAGGTGGGGGAACGGGTGTATCAGGGACAGGATCCCAGTCGGGAGGAGGAATGGCGGGAACTGGAGGTGCCTGGTATGGGAAGGCAACAGGAGCAAAGGGATAACCAACATATGCGTTAGCACCAGCAGCTGGGTACGATGTATTGTGGGAGGGTGCGTTGTTAGCGCGGACCTCTGCCCGGAGCTGGGCCATCTCAAGCATCAAGGCCTTGATATCGGCATCACCTTTCTTCTTACCACGGCCATTCTCTTCATCGGCGTCCTCAGCGTCGGAATCAGAAGGATCGGAAGAATCAGAAGAGTCGGAGGATGAAGAGTCTGAATCGGAGTCGGCATGTTTGGACTTGGACTTTTTCTTGTTCTGCTTGGCTGACTTGGCAGATTGCTTCTTGGACGACTTGGTGACCTTCTTTGCCTTCTTTGAAGATTTAGGCTTGGCCTTGTAAGACTTGGTGTCCTTCTTGTTATTGACTACGACCTGGACGTCCGAGTCATCATCCGAATCAGAGCCCACCGAGCCGTCGGAATCATTGTCAGAGTCGCTATGCGTGACAACTTGTCTCTTCTTCTTCTTGGACTTTCTCCCCTTGCCATGGACGTGCTTCTGCTTGGCGGTGCCATCTTTGGGAGAGGAACGCTCGGAACGCTTGGAGTTGGATTCAGTGGAGTTGTCGTTCGATTCGGCCGGAGAGGGCACTGGCGCCGAGTCATCAGTGGCCGCAGTGGAACCCGCATTAGGAATAGCTTCGTCGCGGCCCTCGGGCGGGACAATGGTGGCTTCGGACGAGGCCATCATGTAAGAATGGGAGAGAGGCGGATACGATGTATTTTGTCGTGGGTAGGGATGACGGTGATGATGAGGATTATTAAAGAGGAAGGGAGAAAAGGGGAGAGGTGAGTGCGGTGACTCAAGAGGAAAGATGGCGAGGGAAGAGAAAATTATTTGTGCCGTGCATGTATTTGTGTGCTGCGTTGGCGACTTGAATCAGGGCAGAAGCAGTCGCAGTCTCGTTTGGCAGTGAATCAGCAGCGCCTTCTGTGCAATGGGTAATGGGCAATGAAAAATGTGTGTAGGTGGGTTGCCAGTTGCCAGTTGCCAACTGCCAGTTGCCAACTGCCAGTTGTCCAGTTCAGGCTTGTACAGGACACAACCTCTTCAAGCGCCACGAGGGTTGCATGCGCCGATGCAGGCCTCAAATTCCAAAGTAAATTCCTTGCTATTTCCTGCTGTGCCTTGTTGATTCGATGCCCAGCAAGATGCAGTTTTGTGTCGAGGGAACAGTTTATACCCCTTGTCGAGGATGGCGGATATGTTTCTGATAGAAGAATGGGTGTGGATGATGCAGGGTTCCTTGGAGGCCAAGTAAACGACAACCCGATGGGATGCTCCTGCAGACACACAAGGCAAGTATGACGAACAGTCTTTCAAGATCCAAGAGGAAAGTCAAAGACGCATCGACCCGAAAATTGCGGGAGAATGCCTTTTTAAAAAGGGGGACACCTCGAGGAGATGGGAAGCGTATAGGTAGTAAAACGTCAAGTGGCACACGGGAAAGCTGCAAAAGAGAAGCACGTCCACGTCGACGATGCGACGTGAGAGAGAGAGTACGGAAGTTGTGCAAACGCGGGGCCTTGAACCGTCACAACGGAGGCACAGAGCACAGTTTGAAACGTATGACGAGAATAAAAGGAAGAAGAATGCTGGAAAAACAAAAGTCACCCCCAAAAATAAGGGTGAATAAAGAAGCAGAAAATAAAAAAGGAGGGTGCTGATGGAGTGATGAGTGAGACGAGGTCGAGGTCGAGGTTGAAGACGTTCGGACCAGACGGGATATGGCGGAAGACGAGGCACAGACGGACGGAATGAGGGGGAGCAAAGTGCAAAAGAGCCTCAAAAACATGGCCAGGTGACAGATCTTGTCCTGTTTAAATACCTACCTACCTACCTATGCAAAGCAGAGCACACTATCTATCTGACAATAGCACGAGGTTGCATACATCTAGGCAGAGCAGGATTAGGAACAAGGAAAAAAAAAGATCCAAGGCCCGTCAAGCAGCGATGATCCATTCACAGACCCAGAACAAGGAAAACAAGAACTTTGGCTAGGCACAGCACGGCACAGCCAACACGCCGAAAAAGATAGTGTTGGGGACGACTGAACGGAAACTGTCCTTGGTGTACTCCGTACTCCGTACCCAGTAAGACGCTGACCGGCGAGTGACTGCGTGTGTTTCCCCAAGGTTCTTGCCCACGACGAATGGTGGCTTTGTACGGCAACCTAACGGGGTTTTAGGGATGCATACGGGATGGGCAAGAAGAAGAGGCGACTTCTCTGCAAACACATGACCCTGCGCCGGCCGAGCTGTATGCCGAATCGCTCAGCTACGTCGACGATAGTCCCTGCCATTGGACCACGGCTGTGCGGCCCAACGACCAACAAACAACGAGACTATCCACCGTAAACCAACACAAGCTATACCTTGCCTGCTTGTCTGCTCGCCTGCCTGCCTACGAGCCTGCCTACATGGACAAAGAACACACTTTGTACATGCAGCTTCAACCCACAACGTTTCCAGGCATCCAACCCGTCACGCCGGTCCCATTCACCAAAAAGCCCACTCGACCGTCTCTGTCCCCCCTCCCTCTCGCCGGATTGCTCATGGCCACGGACGGCTCGTAAGCAACCCCTTGGCAACCCCCCGCCGTCTCGTGAGCCTCCCTTTGGAGAGTCCCCTTTCTGCCTATCGATCCCCGGTTCGCCTCACTCTTTTTTCCTGCACCAATGACACGTCCGTGGTTGAAATGGCAGTGCAGTCTATCAAGGGGGGCCCACTGTGCTCGAATCACGGCCCAATCATCTTTGCCCCCCTGCCCGCTGGATGCAAAAGCCACTGTGGAATCTGTTGGTGGGTGACCACCGTGGCCGCTCTGCGCTCTGATTCGACAGGCGCACTGTAAGGCGGATTTGTTTCTCGACATGGGATGCATCTTCCGCTCGCCTCAGGCTGCTGCTGCTGCTGGCTGCTGGCTGCCGGCTGCCTCGTTCCACATCCCGTCAACTGTCAGATAAAATACCGAGTATCCGTACACTTACATATCGACGTTGCGGCTGAATCAGACTTGGACCCCTGCCGTCAGAAAATGATGGGGGGCGAGGGGGGCTCCCCAGGCTGCAACTGTGGGTTGGGGTGGTATTCCATCAGCTTGACATGACGGCTAGCATCTGCAAATGTCGAATCATCATGACGGATGGCTTCTTGGCTTCGTTTTGTTCTTGTCCTGGCCAAGTAAGTACAGTAAAAGGCGAAATGGGTGTCGCGGGATTGACTAGATAACTTTTTTAAAGTGTCCATTTCTGGACACTGGCGACGTGGACCGGTTCTGAGCTTGTATCTACCAAGTATCCCCTTCTATAGAGTACGGTAACATGCCCTCGTCAGCCTCTCGGCACCACCCGACGCTGTTAGCTAAAACCTACCCTACTCCCGTCGACTGCTTCGGCTTCATCATTCCTTCCGTCACGAGCAAAAGTTCGCCCTCCTACATAACCATTATGGCGCCACAGCTGGATGCTGCTAAGCGTGTTTACATTAAATCTATACTAAAAGGGGACTTCAACAGTAAGACCATAACCTTGAACGCATCATGCAGTGTTCGCACCGTCTAGAGGATTTGTTTGGAGAAGGATCGATCAGAGGTGCCCAGTGAAAAGACGACTTAGGTCGGTCGCCGTAGTTGCATTGCGCTACCCATGTAAGACGCTTTACGCGACATACTCACCGAACGGCCGGATATCTATCGATGCAAAATGGTGGATTTTCTGCATTAGAAGTTCGGCAAAAGGGTGTCGGAAAGATCAATCGGTCGAACATTGGACTCGATGGACTCAACGAGAACGACAATATATCGTGTCGCGCAACAACGGGACCCGGACCTTCGAGACCACTGTTTATATAGCATAGCTTAATACACATTCTATTAACATGTCTTTGTTGATAAGTCTGCCGAAGACGTTAGAAACCACTGCTGACGATATGCATGCGCTGATAGTCCCGTCCAATATTGTCACACAAGAACCGCGGGGTGGGTTAGGTGTGGCTACCTGCCAGCAATTCTACCTTGCTAACTCATCCCGCAGCGGTATTGCTGCGCCTTCATTGCTGCGCCTTTCTCACGAATTCCTCCCTTCTGCTAGCTTACTTATTTCTAGTCTTTCATTCATCGCAAATCACACATCGAGGTCAAATATTTCTTGCTTTTGCTTGTTGGCTTCTTATTATGGCAGAAGCCGTCGGATTAGCGGCGAGCGTCATCACCATCGTCGAGCTCTCTGCCAAAGTATCCGCGCTATGCCTCGACTACTCCACTGCCGTCAGCAATGCCAGGGCGGATATTACGCGTCTCCGGGACCGATTGAGCAACTTGAACGCAACATTTCAAGCGCTTCAGAGACTGCTCAATGGCCCAAACGGCCACGCGCTGCAGACATCCCAGGACCTGGCCAAGTCTCTCCAAAGCTATGCCACAGCACTGAGCCAGCCGCAAAGCAGGCTAGACCTGAGTTAAACTAAACGGACCATGCGCCACTTGGGCTTTCGCGCTTTCAAATGGCCATTCACCAGCAAGGAGATCGACGACATTCTCTCCAAGTTAGAGCACAACAGGCAAATAATCGCTTTTGGTCTTCAAATCGATCAGACGTATGTGAGCAATTAAGCTCCAAACATCAAGCACCGCTAACAACATATCTACAGTACAACCATCCAAGACCTCCAATAGAAATTCGAAACTATTAGTATTTAGTCCAACAAAAATACATCAATTGCCCGCAAGCCCTCTTTCTACCTACCCTTCGAACGCGACCCTAACTTTATCAATCAACCGAATATTATGTCCTGGATGATTGATCAACACGAAGGCCCGGCTAGTCGGATGGCCCTCATTGGCACGGGCGGATTCGGGTATGAACTTACGTTACCCAGCGAGGCGGCTGCCAGATACGCTAATACGCAGCAGAAAATCGCAAATCGCCATTAAATTCGCATATCATATCCACGACCTGTCCCCAGACATCAGCGTCTTTTGGGTACATGCAAGCTCTGAGGCTAGGTTTGAAGAGGCCTACCGATCCATTGCAGACAGGCTGCAACTACCCCGCCGAAACGATCCCACCGTAAACATGCTCGGACTCGTCCGCGACTGGTTGCAAAGAGAAGAAGTCGGTCCGTGGCTGTTGATCCTGGACAATGCCGACGATGTCAATACGTTCTACGGCGTGCCCGGACTCAGCAATGGCCCTCAACCGGCCAAGGAGAATTCCATTCTATCCAAGGATAGACCGTCACTAGTATCATATCTACCGAAACGCCATAACGGGACCATCTTGATCACTTCTCGTAGCTTAGATGCTGCCGAGAAGCTGACGGGTAGTCATAAGTCGATTTATAAGATACCGGCGATAAAAGGCGCCCAATCTCTTGAGCTCTTTCGGAACAAACTAAACACATAATTTAACGCGGGTGACGCTTTAGAGCTCCTTAGCGTCCTAGATCATATCCCGCTTATAATCACCCAAGCGGCGGCTTACATTAACCGTCGAGCTCCTCGCATATCCGTGAGAATATATCTAGACGACTTTCGTAAGAGCGACAGAAGAAAGGAAAGCCTTCTCAATCATGATGCCGGAGATCTAAGACAAGATGAGACGGTCGCCAACTCTATTATCACAATATGGTAAGTGACGTTCGAATAGATACGCCGTGAGAGGCCGTCAGCAGCCGACCTGCTTTCGTTTATGAGCTTCTTCAACCCGCAAGGCATCCCTGAATTTGTACTCTACAACTATCGAGGTGGTTCGTTGGGGCATATAGATGACGATGACGACAAGTTTGAGGATGATCTAGATATTCTACGTGGCTATTCTCTTATATCTACAACTACAAGAGATAATATCTGCGAGATGCATTTTCTTGTACAATTCTATACGCGAGTTTGGTTGTCCAGAGTGGAAAGAGCTGAATGATGGAAATAAGATTTTTTCCTTGCTATGGTGGAGCATTTCCCGTCTGGTATATATGAGACTTGGCCGACATGCCAGATATTACTTCCTTACGCCGAATCTATTGTAGATGGGGAACCCGCTGAGGAAAACTGGCAGCAGTGGTCTACCCTAGCTACAAATTATGCGCGATACCTTAGCCAGACAGGCAACTACAATGCAGCCGAGGTGTTAAATAAGAGGGTTGTGGAAACGAGAACAGCCATTTACGGAGCCGATCATCCAGATACGCTGACCAGTGTGGCCAATCTTGCATCAACATTTTGGAACCAAGGCCGATGGGAGGAGGCGGAGAAGCTGGAGGTGCAGGTAATGGAGACTCGTAAGAGCAAGCTGGGAGCCGATCATCCAGATACGCTGACCAGTATGGCCAATCTAGCCTTCACATGGAAAGCCTAGGGTTGTTTGTAGGATGCTGTAACTTTGATGCAGCGTTGCGTTGCTGCTCGGAGCCGAGTGCTAGGCAAGGGTCATCCGCACACAGTATCTTCTTCAGCAACCTTAGCTAAATGGCAGGCAGAATGAGTTACTAGCCACGACAGCCATACATATGCTTATTTTAAGATGAACTCCCGAACTGCGTGATACGTGCGAGGCTATAGTCGAAGTCCCCTTTTAACATAGACAGGTACACGCTTAGCAGCATCCAGCCGTAGCAACATGATAGTTATGTAGGAAAAGAGTTCTCTACGTATGGTGGAAGGAATGAAGAAGCCTTCATATAAAGTTTCCCTGATGAGAACCTGGATAGGGAACTTTTGGTCAGTCTGTAATAGTACTGGTATCATTTATTTATTCTGGTATCCAACGGAATGAACCCCTCTAGAGCTACACTGGTTATAGCCGGAGTCTTTATGAATGATCCTCCTGCGAAGGCTTTCATAAGACCACGTAGGTGAGTAAGATATCTCTAAAGAAGGTCTTTATATGATGTTTCGGTGTATTATAATTACTTATGTCAATTAAACTGAGAATCTTCTTGAGAAAATCTTCGTATGAGACTTTGCTGTAAATAGGGGCAGAGCCACTTAAGGTCTTTTAAGACTCTTATACGAAATTGGTCGTATGAGAGTCTGCATGGG
>JALNIO010000126.1:0-83811 GCA_023509875.1 Rugonectria rugulosa
AAAACCTAGGAGTACGAGACTCGATCGGCACTATAGGGTGGGTAGATTCCTGTAAATGTCCTATTTTTAGTCAATTTTATATTATCACGTGTTAACTTCTTGCTTATGCGCTATTAAATAACCGTTTATCTACTTACTTTAATACTTCCCACTGTACATTTTCTGATTAGTTTCCGCCGCTTTGAGTATGTAAAGAACATGGCCGAAACAAGTCCTGATAAGAAGTGAGTCTGCTCTCTTAAGTGTAAATCACCTTTGATACTAATAATGCTACTAAAGGCTTGGTACAACCGTTACCCTCGCGGACCATTTAGACGCCGAGGATGCCAGGTTAGAAATCGAGTACAGAAACACATTTGATAACGATCTTCTAAAAAAGGGACGGCGCAATATGCTCGAGGCGCTTGAAATGACTCCCGAAAATCATCCCAAGCTGTGGGCCAGGCTCAAAAGCCTTAGCAAATGGTACTACCGTTCGTATGAGATGTCGGATAAAGTCGATGACCTCGATTTTGCCATCAAATTCACGGAAAAGGCACTGGAAAACATAGCCAAAGAAGGCACTGATGAGTATTGGTTCACAGCAAGAAATCTCTCACAATACCTCGCGGAGAGGTTTGACATTACCGAGGACGAGGAAGATTTGGACCAGGCCATCACTGTGGCAGACAAGATAGTTCATCTGACGCCTCTTGACGACAAAGACGAACTGCTACCGATGTTCAACAGACTTTCCGGTCTCCTTAGGAAGAAATTTCGAATCTCCAACGATGTTGGCAATCTTGATGCCGCAGTCACGGTCATGGAGGAGGCGAAATGTCTCGCTCCCTCGGATTACGAGTTTCGTTGCATCGTCCTGACCAGGCTCTCAGAATCCTATTGGGAGCGGTTTACTCTCAATAGAAATTTGGAAGATGCGGATCGCGCTGCGGATCAACTAGAAGAAGCACTGCTAGAGACACCAGACGACGTATGCCTCTGTGCTCATCTAGGACGTCTACTAAGTTCCAGATGCAAGGTAACAATTCAGGACACTAGACTTGACCGATCAATCGAGTTGCTCCAATACGTCATCTCACCAGAGGCACAGGAGAAGTTCCCAGATGAAAGCGACAGCCTGGAAGAAAAGCCCCATCTATCACTTGCCAGCAATCTGATAGCTCGGTTCGAATCTGGCGGAGACCTGAGCGATCTTGATAGTGCTATCTCTGTTCTTAGACAGGCGATGGACAAGGACATAAGTTCTTCGTGTGCTGCCAATGTCCGCCTAAAGCTATCGCAATACCTGTGCGACCGGTGGGAAATCAGTGCATCGGATCAAGACTTGGATGAAGCGCACCAACTTGCGACTACTACATTCGAAAATGTAGACACTGAAGACATCGATGAGGTCATGGAGTTTGTACGTATCTCCAGGGATCTCAGCGAAGCCTTGCAATCACACGAAGACTATGTTACCTGCCTCAACTGCAGGATCAACTTCTTGGAAGTGGCTCTACAGTTGCGGGCCGACAGTGACGAAGATTACGTCAAAATCCTAGGAATCCTACGCGACTTTTATCGGTATCGCTTCCGACAAACTAGAAGTATGGACGATCTTAGCCAGGCGATGTATCGGTCTGAAGAGTTGCTCGACAGAACAGCGGAAACCATGGACGTGCAAGATCTGATAGATGAACGTGCAATGCTTGCCGAATCGTTGATGGATCGGTACAACCAAAATGGGCGTAGCGTATTGGAGGATGTGAACAAAGCCATTATCGAGATGGAAAAGGTCACAGAGCTTGCAGATGCTGATAATCAGTACAGACGATATTATCTCTCCCAGCTTGCTCAATACCACACAGCAAGGTTTCTGAGAGCAGGCTCAAAAGACGATTTGGAAATCTGCATCAATATTCATCAAGAGCTTTTGAAATCGTTGGAGGATGATTCTGGCTCCATGGGCAGTACCGTCGTCACCCGCATTGATTTCTTGACATCACTCGCCGAGGCCTTGCGGCTTCGAAGTCGATACTCATGGGAGAACGGCCTTGGAAGTTTTGACGAAGATCTCTCCCGAGCGATTGAATATGTCGAAGAGGCACTACGGATTGACGACCAAGATGTCAATGCGTACCATAATTTGGCATCTTGTTATTCAATGCGGTTTCAGCAGGCAGACGAGAAAGATGCAGTGGACTTGGATTTGCGCATCAAGGCTTTGACGACTGCAACTGATCTCACCAATGAGTCTGATGAAGGTAAAGCTCGTATCTGGTCTGCATTGGCACACGCCTATTACGATCGCGCTTTCTTCGTCGGTGGAGGAGAGACTCAAGAACATGAGGATCTTAAACAAGCTGTGCTGTGTATGGAAGAGTGCAAGGATGATCCCGAGTGTACAGTTTTGCAACGATGGGAAGCTCTCAATCTTCAGGCCCTGATACATTTGAAGTCGAATCACTTCAAAGATGCTCTTGCGATTCATCAGGATGCTGTTGATCTTGTTCCTGACATTGTCATGAGATCTGCTTCTTACGCTGACCAATATCACCATCTCAAGTTTCTTGGAGGAGGTGCGGGTGAATACATTGATGCAGGACTATCAGTGGGCACCTCGCCTGAGTACGCACTTGAGATATTGGAACTATGTCGCGGAGTCATCTCCAACTTTGCGCTGGCAGCACGAGCCGATGCCTTGACACTTGATGCTGAGATGTCGTCTACTTTCACGGACGCCTTCTCCAAATGGGAGCAGTTGAGGGCGTCGCTACGTCAAATTCAAAATGATGAAACAGACTTGGCAGAATGGCTGTCAACTTCCCAAAAGTGCTATCGAGCTGAGCTCGAGGTCCGAAACATTATTAGGGAAGTCCGTGAAAATCCAGAAACGGGTCACTTTCTCAGGCCGCCTTCAATCAAGGATGTGCGGGATGTTCTTGGCGACGATAGCGTTGTGGTGTTCAACTTGGGAGACGATACCTGCCATGCATTTTTGATCAACAACAAGCTGGATGAGGTAAAGTCGCTCGAGCTCGAAGGGGTTACGAGGGCGGCAGTCGACAATTGGGTCAAACGGCTCAGAGCTAGCCGCCCACTCATTCATATGTCTATGCTTGAGTGGCTTTGGACCAAGCTCACTTACCCTGTGCTCAAAGAACTCGGCTTTGACCAGACCTGTCCCGGGAGTAGGTTGCCACGAGTGATCTGGATTCCAACCGGTCCACTGTGCCATCTCCCGATTCACGCTGCTGGCATGCATGATCTCGGTACCATGACAGTATTGGACCGTGTCGTCTCCTCTTACAGTTCATCTTTGAAAGCATTTGTTGTCGGGAGGAGGCGAGAACAGGCCGTGAATGTTTCTTCAAGCTTGAACGCACTCCTTGTGGGTGTAAGTGAAGCAACCTGCCTGCCAGGCTTAAGTCGCCTTCCCTTTGTGGTGAAAGAGGTACAGCAACTGGGTCATATCTTCAAGTCCCTCAATCTAGGCTTTACTAGCTTGGCAGAGCCAAATATACGGGACGTGATGCAAAACATGTCAGGACGTGCCATCTTCCACTTTGCGGGCCATGGCTGCAACGATCCTCTCGAGCCCTCACTGAGTGGCATCGTGATGAGAGATGGTCTCCTTACTGTTTCTGACTTGATGGATGCCACCCCGCAATCTGAAACCCCTTTTCTGGCCTTCTTGTCTGCTTGCTCGGTTGGCGCTATTGATGTTGATGCAATAGAGGATGAAGCTATTCACTTGATTAGCGCGTGCCAGCTTCTTGGATTTCGTCACGTGGTGGGAACGCAATGGCAGGTTTCTGACAGCACTTGCCTCAGCTTGAGTGAGAGCTTTTACACTGAGCTCGCAAGGAATGGTATGACGGACGATTCCGTCTGCCGGGCTCTTCATCACGCCCTTTTAGATCTTCGTAACCAGTGGGTCAAGACTGGTAAGATCAACATACGAGGCAACACTATGGGAGCTGATACGCAAGGTAACGCTGATAATTACGAGGAACCTGAAGAAGGGACTGATGCTGAGCTGGTTGATGATGCTGAATTGAATGGCGAGGGCGAGGGCGAGGACATGGGGGGACTGCGAGAACACAGGGATGCCAGACTCATATCTAGGAAGAGAACACTTGAGAAGCTAGTTACCGCTGATTGGATCCCATACATTCACTATGGTCCATAAGTACGAGAAGAGTTATACAGTAATACCTGGGAGAGATATTTTCTATACACCTCGTGTTTAATGTCACTTCGAGTCTCATTCTCACATGCCTGATAATCGCCCTCGGCGGGGGACCTAACCACTACAGATCCGGTTTCCGCTACTGGAGAGACCCAGGGGCCTTTGTCGAATACCTTCTCGAGAGTCCGACTGGCCGCTTCCTCGGGTGGTGGGCGTGCACTTGTCAGGCCTGCTTTGCCTACACGGGCGCCGAGGTTGTGGGCATGACGTTTGGAGAGACGCCGAACCCGCAAAAGAACATCCCCCGAGCGGCCAAGCAGACCTTCTGGCGCATCTCGTGCTTCTACATCATCGGTGTCACTGTCTTAGGTATGGCCGTGCCCTACGATGATCGGACCCTGATCGGAGCCAACAAACAGTCCACTAGCGCTGGTAAGCCGTCCATCCCAGTTGTAGTATCTTATAAACGATAGTAGATACTGACTCACGCATGAACCAGCGGCGTCGCCATTTGTAGTAGCCATCAACCTGGCCGGCATTGGCGTGCTGCCAGACATCGTCAATGCCAGCCTGCTCGTCTTCACACTTAGTGCCGCAAGCTCGGGTATGCTTCCGTCGCCATCCGTCTCTGCCACCGTCCATTGGGCATTTGATCTAACGAGATAGCCCACATATTTATTGTGCTTCTAGATCTCTCTATGGTCTGGCGCGAGACAGACAAGCACCTAGCAAATTTGCGAAGACGCGCGAGAACGGCAACCCCGTCTTCGCAGTGGCTACCACAAGCATCTTCCTCGTACTGGCCTACATGAGTGCCAGCAAGTCTTCGACCAAGGTATTTGGGTATCTCGTGAGTCTAGTCACGGTTTTTGCGGTCCTAAACTGGGTTGCCATCTTGATACCGTATATCGGCTTCCGCCAAGCCATCAACGCCCAAGGCATCAGCCTTAACGACCTGCCCTATGTTGGTGTTCTGCAGCCCTGGGGTTCCTATTACGCCTTGTGTGTAAGACGAGAGCAACGACTACAGCACGTAGCCAACCAGCTTCATCACAAAGGCCTTCCCTTTTCCAAGGAATCCAAGACCCCAGACGAGCCATATCTTCCACTATTCGATGTGCTCCGGCCAGAAGGTTTGTTCCGACTGACCCTTGCCTTCATACTGCACGCCACCAACCTCACCACCAACTACCCGATTCGCGAACCCGCTCATGCCAAATCCAGCACCAGCACCCATTTCATACTGGGTTACAATATGTTCCATGTCGAACTTCCATTTCTTGTCTTTAGTAGGCGAGACAAACTCCAGAGTATGGCCGGTGTTCTTGTCTTTGTACCTACCCGACATCTCACCATAAAAGTTGTCTGTAAACAGGACGTAATCGTCCTTGTCAGAAACATTGCCAACGTTGGTACCCACCAACAGTTCATCGTTGTGGAACAGGTGGCCCGAGACGTGTTTGCCGCCTTTACCCATACGCGCCATGACGTCTCAGTACACAATGGAATAGGGCCCTGCCCAAGATCGAAACACCTTCCAGCCCTCACAGAGTTTGAGCCAACCCTCAGCTGCCCACAGACGGGTAGAACCACCTCTCCCCTTGAACCTGATACGCCTACCAGATGAAAGAGTGGCGTCCACGTCGACTTCGGTACCTCCCATAGAAAGACCATAAAACAGCCCGGGAGACATCTCAGTCGCGTCTGGCTTGCCACCATCTAGAGTCCAGGGCGAGCCGTCAGCGTGGTGGGGTGTAGTGCTGGAGGACATGGTGAAGCCGCCTTGAATCCTCCACGAGTCGAACTTCAGACGCGCAAACTTGTGGTCTTTGGTAACATAAAACGAATAAGACCTGTCCGTACTATTCCACACTACGGCGGTATAGTCAGGGCAGTCGATAACGTAAGATTCGCTGATGTAGTCCAATTCTTGGATGACCGTGCCATCACCAAGCGTGATGTAAAATTCCACGCGCAGATTTCCCTGCCCGAAGAAGGCATAGGATGCATCTCTGGAAAATGCCATCAGCCGTCTAGATAGGCCTGTATGAGAAAGACCGTCAAACTCCCATTGCTCCCAGTTTGTCGCGTTGATGGCTGGTGTGATTTTGACCTAGTGTATATCTTCAGAAGGCGATATAGAGAAGTTGTTGGGACCTTTGTGCATTTCATAAGCGGTGCCTTTACTAATGGAACAAGAATCGTCCCATTCTTCATTCAGGCTTGCAGGAAAAGGAGGATTGAGAGGAACTTGTGATTGAAACGCAGCAACTGCTACAGCACCAAGTGCTGTCAGGGTAAGACTGCTGTACATAATTGCAACGGGACGCTTCGACGATGGTGTTGTAGTATACTCTCAAGCGACGGATTGCGCTCGAGAACAGGAAGCCACAAGGAAACAAGAAATACATAGTTGAGGGCACACAGATTAGTCAGGGGGGGACTAGACAGAAAGTCCCGAACGGCTGGCCAAGTTAGTTATATGCGGGTCAAGTGGCTGGCATTTAGACAAAGTCCCGAACTGCAATATCCAATTCCCGAACTCAGCGGCATCGTTCTCATCCTCAATCATTCGGCAGCTAAATGGCACCAATGATCTGACGATGGGGGGCTGCGATATGGACAGGACACAAATGCTTCGAAAGAAGGCTCAGAGTCGACAACCGCAATCTTGCAATTCAAACCACACTCTGCACACTGATCGATCACCGCAATCGTAACGATGAGTCTTCCAGCACTTCCCACCTCGCAAAAAGCGATTGTTAAGGCCGATACAGATCCTGTTACTTTCGAAATATCGGAAAACAGGCCAATACCTGTTCCTCTGTCCGATGAACTCCTTATCAAGGTATCAGCGGTAGCACAGATCATTGCGACTGGAAGATGCCTGGCCGGGTTCCATGCCCTGGTGCCGTCGATGGAGCGGACTATTCAGGCACCGTCGTGCGCATGGGCGAATTCGCAGCTCTCACATCAGGGCTCCGTATCGGAGACCGGGTCGCAGGCGCTCAGGTGGCCCCCAACCGCCGACGTCCGTGGGCTGGGGCTTTTGCAGAGTATATTCGACACGAGCATGATATGGTTTGGAAAGTTCCAGATGGCTGGTCTTTGGAACAAGCAGCGGCAATTGGGTACGCGACGACTAGCACTGTGGGAATGGCTCTCTGGCACACCTTGGGACTGACTGGAACACCCGAGGAACCGATTCCGGAGCCCAAGTTCGTCCTCGTTTACGGCGGTTCTACCGCCAGCGGAACATTTGCTATCCAATTGCTAAAGCTGCAAGTGATATCCTCGTCCCTTGAATGAGATCACCCGAAGCTGACATCAATATTTACTTAGGTCCGGCTACCGGGTCATCACCACATGCTCCCCAAAGAACTTCAAGATGGTGGAAGACTATGGCGCCGAGAAGGCCTTTGACTATCACTCCTCTACATGTGGAGAGGACATGCGCGCATACACCAAAAACAGCTTGGAGTTTGCAATGGACATCATCACTGAAGCTCGAACTATCCGGCACCGCTATGCCGCTATCGGGCGTGGAGGTGGCAGATACTGCGGCTTCGAGCTCTTACCCGACGACCTGATCGCCACACTGCGCAAGTCTGTCAAGGCGGACTGGACCATGGGACTCGAATTGACCGGGAAAGAAGTTGATTTGTCTGGAGGCTATTATCGCGCGGCAAATCCCGAGATGCACGAGTGGTTTGTTCTCTGGAAGCAAAGATATGTGGCCCTGTACGATTCAGCTAAGATTAAACCGCATCCCATTACCTTGAGGCGAGGCGGACTGGAAAAGGTCATCGATGGCATTGAAACTATGCGACGAAAGGAGATTTCGGGTGAGAAGATAGTGTATCCTCTGTACAACACAGCAAGCGCCTAGAACGCCGTTCTAAAGCATAGGATCCTGGACTTCAATATTATTGCTTGTACTTGGTTGGTAAAGTAGACTATGAAGGCAATGGGTGAATAAATAGACTTCGGAATGTCTGATATTGTTATGGTGCATGTTAAGAGAAAGAACTCTGAGTCTGGTGTGAGGGGGGTTGGTGGAACTCGTCTGAGAAGCCGCCGCGACTCCGGTAAGGTGAGCACAGCGTACATTTAGCTAGAGGCTAAAGCTCTTGTTTAGCTAGCGCTATTTGACTAGTAACTACAATAAAGATTAAAAAAATACCCGTCTATGGAAAACCTCGTCCCCGAATGGTGGGCAGAAAGAAAGAAAACTATTAATTACGTGTAGCAGGTCCCTTTATTCTACCGCGTCACGGTATTACACTTCACCGCTTAGCTCCGCATCATCTATCTAGATACCCTCAATCTTGACTATTACAAGGAAAAAGCTGCTGCTTCTCACGCGATCCAAGCTCTCAGGTCTCTGGGTCCTTCGCCTTCTGCTTCTCTTCCATACCGTACTCTGTCTCTAGTTCGCTCCGCATATGCACCTCCTTCTCAAAGTTCACAGAGAGAAATCCGATGGCAGCAAAGGCGAGCGCCACCTGCCATGTCCGGCGCACACTCTGGGCAAAGACTTCCATGACTTCCACACGTGAAGTTGGGGATAGTGTCTTGAGAAACGCGGAAGTGGCGTGCTCATAGGCCTCTCCCCCGGAGAGATCAGTTCTAATCGTGGCATCATGGATGATCACATGTGCCAGTTCATTGGTGCGGGTGTTGAAGATGGCAGCGGAAATGGCCGTCCCCCACGTCATGCCAAAGCTGCGGACAAACGACCACGTCGCCGTTGCTAACGCAGTATCAGACTCGCTCAGAGGCGCCATAAGCGCGGGGAGAAGCGTGGGAACCAGCATGCCGACTCCCATGGAGTAGACGATCTGGAAGCCAACCAAGTCCCCGGTGCTCGAGTTCCTGCCGAGGAGGGTGAAGAGGCCAAGCCCAATGAGCATGATGGCCCATGAAGCATAGTGAATGGGCTTATAGATCCCGAGCTTGGACATAAGGCCTCCCCCGATGCCCGCGGCGGGGAGGATGGCGAGAACCGTGGGGAGGATCTGGAGCCCCGAACGACTGGGCGACGAGCCGAGAACACCCTGGAAGTAGACAGGCATGAAGTAGAGCTGCCACATGGTGATGACGGAGTGGAAGAAGGTCATGACAAAGACGGTCATAGACGTTCTATTAGAGAAGAGGTGCAGCGGGACGGTGGGATTCGGTGCAAAGCGAGATCCCTCGAAGACGAGGAACCCAGCCAGACCAGCCATCCCCACGAACAGTGGCACGAGGACGTAGTAGGACGACCATGAGTGCTGCACTCCGGCCCACGACAATGCGATGAGAACCGACGAGATGGCCGCAATGAAGATGACGTTCCCCGCCCAGTCAATCATCGTAATTCTTGTAGCTAGGGTCGTCTCCTTCTTGTAGCGGACGTTGAGGAAGAAGAACAGAAAGACGAGGGCAGCACCTCCAACAGGAAGCGCCATGTAGAAGGTCCAACGCCAGGACGAGTATTGCACGATGAGGCCGCCAAAGAAGGGCCCCAGCGCGGTACCCAGGAAGATCATGCCCATGACTATGGCCAGAAACTTGCCGCGCTCCCTCAGAGGGACAACGTCGCAGACTATGGTCTCGGTGAGCACCGTGGTGCCGCTTGCTCCGATGCCCTGGATTACTCGGCCGACAATCATCATTCCCATGTCGGTTGCACCACCGCTGATGCCGCTGCCGAGCACGAACAGGCCGGTTGCAATGATCATGGGCCAGCGGCGACCGAAGACGTTGGCTAGTTGGCCGTACATGGGTTGAACCGCTGTCCTATCGAGGGGGGGAGTTGGGTTAGTCACTCCCGAGACGGAGACGGGGCTGGGATTACTCACATGGCTAGCAGATATCCATTCACGACCCAGATGTAGAGATGGCCACCGCCGAGATCTTCGATGATCGAGGGTAGCGCCGTCGAAGTGACGGTGCCCTCCAAAGCCGTGAGGAGCCCCGCGAGGCTGATGGCGACCAAGAGCGCCCAGAACCTCCAGTCCCTCTTCGTTGGGGGCACGTGGGTGGCCTCGGGGCTCTCTGAAGGCTCTGGGGTCTCTGAGGCCTGTGAGGGATCCATGGTGCTGCTGCTGGGTGCGTCATCCTCGGTGCCCCTGGCCAAGGTCTCTTCCGTGGTGTCAGACATTTTCGCTCGAGATTGGGTTGAAGACGTTCCTCTTGGCGACTGCGACGCTGCGTTCAGATACCATATATAGGGGGAGTTCGGTATCTTCTCTTTTACGCCTCCTAATTTCGGGTTTCGGGGGCAATCTCTTGCACAGAGGGATGCAAACTGTCCAAGAAAAAAGAGAAATGGCATGCCCCGTCAGCGTCTACTGAGGAGAGGAGGATTTGCCTGTACATTCGAGGCGCCCTCTTTATCGGAGTATTCTGCTCGGGGACAAAGGATTGCCTAATTAGGAAATTTCTTCGGAGGGTCTGACGTAGCTTGGTAGCATCGCCTTCCATTGCGGGTCCATGCAGGGAACGCACAGACCATATCACCAGCCCACAAAGACGGGCCTCAAAGGCACACGCCAGTTAGAAGAGCATCCATCACCAATACAGAATCCTTCATCGCACGTAGCAGTTCAACTCACGTGTAGGGAATACCTTTCTCGTCGTGTTTCTTCTCTCATTTTCTTCGGTCTCTGGCGACACTCTTCACGATTGCCGTCTTTTACTCTTGTGTAGCACTCGCTTGTTGATCAGTCAATGAAGCTCAGGTTTGCACAATAGGACGGTTCCCTGCCACTAAAGACACCGGTAAAGAGACGCTCTCCCTCCTTTCTGGGCTACATCCAGCAAGTTACTTACAACCATACAGCATGTAGCAGCTGGACATGGCACCCCACGAGCCTGCAGCAGCGATGCCACCCACCATGCGAGCCTGGGTCCGTCAGTGTCGCGGCCACTACAAGTCGTCCCTCAAGCTCGTCGATACGCTTCCCACGCCGCCGATCCCTGGCCCGGAATCCAGCGATGTTGTCGTCCGCGTTTCCTACGTCGCGCTTGAATACTCCATCGTGCACTTCATGAGTGTCTTCCCCGCCCTGCCCTTTGCACCGCCCCTGATCCCCGAGCTCTGCGTCTCTGGCACCGTCGCTGTCGCCGGTGGCAAGGCCCCGAAAGGGCTGCGACAGCCCGGCACCCGCGTTCTGGCCATGACAGACCCCATGAGCATGTTCTTCTACGGCACAGGCGCACTAAAAGAATACATGCGGGTGCCTGAGGCCTACGTGGTACCGATCTCGGAGGCCGGCGTCGGTGAAAACCCAGTCCTCAATCTGCCCCAGGGTGCTGGACTCATTTCCAACGGGTCAACCGCCATTGCCATGGTTCGAGCTGCCAAGGTCTGTTCGGGCCATCGGGTGCTCGTCAATGGGGCGAGCGGGAGTGTCGGGCACATCGTCGCACAGCTATGCCGTGCCCGGGGCGCCTTCGTTGTGGGAGTTGCAAGTGGTGCCAACGAGGCTTTGGTTCGAGGATACGGGATTGACGAAGTATGCTTCATCTTGAATTATCCTCTGCTACGATCTAGAGCTTGGCTAATACCGACTGTTACTGTCGTTAGTTCGTGGATTACAAGAAACACGTTTCGCTGCCGGACTATCTAGCCTCCACCTTCGGTTCACGTCCTTTTGATTCCATCTTGGACTGTGTTGGCTCGCAGACTCTCTACGAAAACTCTCCAAGGTATCTCTGCCCTGGTGGCCCTTTGGTCAACATTGGCGCTTTCGATCTGGGAGACGGCATCCTGACCCAAATGTTTCGATGGTTCATGAACAGCTGCCATCCGACCTGGCTCGGAGGCACTCCTCGACCGTATATCCTATTCAGCAATACCCCCAACATACCGGAGGTTTTAACTCTGATTGAGATGGTCCAACAAGGAAAGTTGAAGGTCATTCTAGACTCTGAGTTCGCAATGGAGGACCTCATCAAAGGGTACGAACGGGTCACGAGCAAGAGGGCTCGGGGCAAGGTCCTGATCCGGATACATGCGGAATCGTGACGCAACCTTAATGACTAGAGGTGCAATTCTATCGGGAACGATTGCGCTATTTGGTCGTCACTTGACTGTGAATATGAGCCTTAGTCTAGACTTGTCGAGCGGGTTGTAAATTTTATTGATAGTTGTCTATTTCTCTCATCTCACACTTCGAGGCCCAGGGATATGGAGATAGTATTAAATTCTCACTCTTCTCCCGCGTGCCTAATGGCCTTAACCATATCTGAGGTCAACGGCATTCTTCAATAGACATTTCATTTCTTACACAGGGACAGAACAGTGCGCTTCCCGCAACTCTGAGGTGAGCTTTCCTTAGACTGCTTCTGAACAGTTGGGAAAAGGGTACGAATCAAAGCATCCCTTTCAAGGGAACTAAAGATTGTTACCGGTTATGGCAAAGTCAATAATTAAGGACAGAGGCTAGGGTCTGTCCAGTCATTGGGTTGGTGGCTTGTCAAGCCAACAGCCATGTAGGCACGGCCTGGGGAGTAGTAGCGGGTGTAAATCTAGGGGCACGCACCACTCAATATGAGCTTCACTCAATTCTCTTATTCACAGAAGCAGCTACTGCACGTGAGCATTGACAATCTCTCAGATTGAGACCCCGGAGGGTAGCAATCACAGCATTGAGCATCTGATCATGCCGGCAAGTTTACTACGCTAGCTGCTGGATACATGTTCGACGTCGAAACCGCGCAGGAGGTGCGTGACCCGAAAAGAAAATGAATGATTGGCTGTTGGGAAGCAATTCGGGAAATACACTATTGGAAAAGTCGGGAGGGTGTGAGCTCGTCATCGGGAGTTCCAGGACATTCCAATATTCCTGAAACTTTTCAACACACATGACCGATTCTCGAACATCTTCCCAAAACTAAGCTCAATTTGGAAATACAATTCTAGTGAAAGACTTCCAACATGGAGATCATTTCCAAGGGAGCGTTATCTTGTATCGAGTTCAATGCCCGGTTTTAGTATTGGTTGCAATTGCGACACGGGGGGGATGATATGAGATACGCCCGAACTGAGTTTAATGCATATGTATGTCGGAGGTGCGTTTGTGTGCTTACTCCCGAAACTTCGAGGAATTCCGTGATCAAGCAACGTCGACGTCAGTGGTTGCACAAGGTCGGGTCCGATGGTGAGTGCATATTAAGGCGGGCGCTATTCAAGGGAAAGGGGGAGGCTTAGAGGAGCCCAGCAGTCTTTGGCGAGAATCTTTGTTATATATCCTCTCATCCAAACGGATCCTTCCAACTTGGAATAATTCATCATCCCAGCAAGAAACAAAGGAAACCCCTTACCATGGCGACTCCGGCAAATGTCACATTCCAGAACACTAATGACCAGTGGGGAATGGTAATTCTCCCAGTGCACGATTTGTCGTCTGCTCAGCTTTGCAACCCAAATACTAATCACCGCGATAGAACTGGGGTCTCTGCGACTCTAATGAGCAGATGCTCAAACTCCAAGGCATGCCTTGGATAATGCGGAAACTCGCCAACTGGATCTCGGTGACCGTCTCCATCAAGGCATGGTTGGACACCGAAACCGGTGAGACCCGTTTTCTCTTGGAACACACACCGCCTCTGGGCTTGCCTGGCATGTCTGAGGAGCGAGCGCTCAACTACGAGCCCGATTAAGTCGCGGTGCCGAATCTTGGGAAACTACGAGTGCGAACACGTTTGGGGACCGCCAAGGAGCTTAATCAGATAGATAGGTACCTTGCACAGGGCTTGGAGAGGGGGCCAAACTCGATGATCCATATGATGACGGAGCATTTGGACATTGATGCGGTGACACATCAAATCTTTGGGTATGAGGAGATTGAGGGAACTAGATTCCATGTTAGGCGTATCGTGGTAAGAAAAGGAGATGAGGTTGCGAAGCTGAGACTGGTGTACAACTATATCGGGCCCCGACCCGCATAGACCTGAGCGGCGTCCAACATTCTAGCATCTTTGAATAGAAGAATGAACTGAATTATTGCATTAAACCACTATCACAATTATCGGGGCCTATCTCGGGAATAATTTTTTGAATTAAATAATAAAAAGTGTGAAGTTGTAATTAGAAGAGGTATTAGGTATAATTACCAGCTCTCGATGAGGAGATCTTCGGGGGCTTTAACTACCTAAACGGGCTTAGCTGAAACCAGGGTCGCCCCTCTTATTACGGGCCCACTCAGCCCAACCCAGCTGCTGCTGCCTGCTTTTAACACCGAATTCCCAGCGAGCCCATGAATAAGCCCTCCGATAACCAACATGGAGCAACAGCAACGGCCAATTGCTAAGCGGTCCGCCTGCGACCGATGCCGAGAGCACAAGCTGCGATGCTTACGATTACAGGACCAGGGTGACGAAACCTGCGCCCGCTGCGTCCGAGCTGGAACCTCCTGCGTAACGGGAGCTCCGAGGCCACTGGGGCGTCCTCGCGTCAACCCTAATGCTCAAAGACAGAGGTTACGGCATGCCGTCTTTATATCTGCAACGATACCAAAATCTACTCCCGACGTGTCGCCTGCATCCAATCCTGAACCAGAGCCTGAATCTACCACCGAATCTGCACTGGAGCCTGCGTCACTATCGACCCCAAGTGGTAGCTCGGAAGGTTTCCACACCAGCCTCACGGCAGACTCGCAACTCTCTGACATGTTTTTCGACGAGGGAGCATCCAACAGCAAGACTCCGGACGCCGTCGTCGACAGCCTGAGTCTCGACTTTCCCAACGACACTGTCACACTCTCCGACCTTGTCAACAGTCCCAACTCTGGCGCTTTCCCCATGGCAACGGAGCTTCACGAGATGGAGAGTGGACAGCAGCTAATATCAAAATCGCTTCCCGGCTTGCCTGATGCCAGTCCTTTGGGCTTCTCGGTTGACCCTGCTTTTCAACTTCAATTTTTACCCAGCAGCGCTCTCGATATCCCACATAGACCCCCAGAGCTGTCTCTCGGCCCGAGCAACGTCCTCGGCAGGCTTGCTCGCCTCAACGAGGGCATCGCCCGTCAGCTTTCGCAAATCGACAATTTCGTCTTGGGGATCCCCCCTCCCAGTCTCATCCATTCATGTGTCGACAAGATCGAGGACCTGCAGGTCAACCCCATCCTCCGGGCACTGGAGAGCACGTGCGAATTGGCTGCCATTGTCAAGCAGGTCATCTCGCCGATCCAAGACCACAGCTCGTCGCCCTTGAACACACCGGTCGTGCTCATGTGCTTGTCTGGCTACATCCAACTGCTGCAGATATACGACTCCATCTTCTTTCACGTTCACCGGATCTTGAGCGGCCTGCACGACATTGTCGGCTTCTTTGAGGATATGCCCGGGTTCACTCATGTTCGCGGCCTACCACCCATAGATGGCGACTTGTATATCAAAATCATTATCCAAGTCACGCAACGCAACATCAGCAGCCTGGAGCGAGTCATAGGTCTCCCAGCAGAGTTGTGCCTCTCGGCCGGGCGGGCGCCCTCAAAGAGCTTGTTTGGCTACGTGGGCTCGCCGGGGCTATTTGAGAGCATCATGGAGCAGGCCTGCAGTCCCTCTGAGAAATCCGGACGGGCTCTTGTCGCATCCTTGCGAACCAACATCGGAAACGTGCTGAGCCTCTTGAGAGCAGACGGCTAGGTTGTTGTCAGCTACCGGTTTTGACACCGTAAGGTAGTAACTTGACCATGAAGTCCCCAGACCACGACCCTCGATCTCCAAGTATTCTTATTTCTCAGATTTGCAACTCATACCACTTGTCTGAGCCTGCGCTCCGAACAGATGGGCAATCGAGGAGAGCAATAATACGGGGTTGAGATTCAGGGTATCATGGCGGCAAAAGCACAACAGAAATGCAAATGCACGTCTCTGATACATATGTACTTCCAAGAAGCTTAACAGACGCAATGCCCAGAGCCGAAGAAATAGCCTGTTTCTGAAAGCCCGGACGAAGACGATACAAAATACTTAGGACTGTCTTCACAGCTTTTACTCGCGCCTCGGCTCCTCTCAAGGCCGCAAGGCCGCCACCAGCGGTCAAGACGCCACGGAGAATCCCCTACTCCCGTGGCAAAAGTCTATGTCATCTTCAATGGCTGGGTGGTCTACGCTATTATCGATTGTTCGAGTTCTGGACCATGAGCCATGTATTCGAAAAGGGGGCAGGCCTTTCCCAGGCAAGAGAAAAATATGCATGATCGATTTTTGTGCATACCTAGGTAGTTCACGACAAGAATCGTAACAGCGGTATAAAAGTGCCTCTCCGTATAGAAGATTGGACTATACTAGCTATACAGTACGAAAGTCCCTGGGAATTAGCCACTTGAAATGTCAGTACAGGGTGAAGCATCAAGAGATGGGTGACAATCCACTGGCTCACAAGAGAAGAGGCATGAAGAACATATGGGAGAGTGTAGAACGCGACAACGAGGAGGAGCCTTGAACTTGACCAGCAATCTAGCAGAATATTGTATTTTCGTCAAATCGTAACTAGCCAATTTATTTTTTACAAATTTTAAAAGAGCACGTCGCAACCGTCGGCAATAACTGAATGAATGAAGTCTATTCCCCGGGGAGGACTAGCCGTATAGGGCCAAGTACACTCCCACGCTCTGCTGCTCGTGGTCGGCAATAGGAGACAATCGCCATCTACCCTAGACGATGCGTCAACAAACAAACAGACTACTCTCGACGTCCCTTTCCAAGAACCGCACACCAGATTCATTGGCACTCATTGAATACGAGAGACGTAGACTTGACCGTCAATCTAGTTTAAAAGGCATGGGCTGAATTAGATATGCGTGGACTATCAGTCTAGACTGTAGTTTGGAGAAAATTCCGCTGTTTGATAAGAACGATTTGGAGCTATGCCACAATCCCCTCAACATCCACTTCTATTTGCGTCCAAGATGCATCATCTTAGCATTGTATGGAATATTATTGTGTAGATCGGCAACTTACTTCTACTACTAGTTGCCCTATCCGTCGCTTATGGCCTTCTCACCCCCTGCCTTTGAGAGTATTATCGCGTAGATTCCAACAGTATACCCTTGCAATGAGGTGATTAAGCTAAAGGATAAACAATGGTTAAACATCGCTTAGCCCCCGGCTTGTTGAGCCGCATATCAAATTATACCACAGAGTGGTAGCTGGAAATAGCGCCAGTGGATTGCGTGATGACTTCCTCGGTCAATTATCAGATAGAACCCACTAATCCACCCAGGCACTATACGGAGTACTGTGGTAATACTTATCTCCTACGGATACCAACTAGCCTCATGCTCATAAATCGATGGCACTCTCTACGATAAAAGGGCCGCTACAAGCCCCAGTCCTATCCACTTGGGACTTGTGGTGTCATTTCAGTAGTATCGGACGTAATTGTTCGAGTTATCGCTTAAGTTAGAGCTCCATAGAGAAATGCTGCACACAGACTATAAGAAGACAGATCCAGGAACAATTTTTTCACGTCTGGCAGAGATTGTCAGGATTATCCACCACTTCTTATCCACTTAAGATGTCTGCTCTAGCCCCTGAGCGACCGGTGTCGTTCTTCGAAAAAGTTCACGGTATTTATCGTGGAACCTACTTTCAGGCCGTATTACTTGGTCTCATCAGTTTTACTCAGCCGGGAATATGGAGTGCAATGAATAGTATGTATAGCTCCTATGATAATAAACCTTGTTTATCGCTTGATCCTAATTCGCCTTGTGCATCTACATAGGTCTCGGTGCTGGCGGACAAGCCGAGCCGTATGTTGTCAATGCTGCTAACGTCATCACATTTGTGTAAGTTCTCTTCTCCCCGATCACGTTGACACCAAGTCTTATACGAGACAATTCAACAGGGTTATGGTGGTTCTGTCGCCTCTTGCTAGCATCTTCGGTAATATTATTGGCATGAAATGGGTCGTAGTCTTTGGTTGTATAGGATACGTCCCTTACTCGGCTGCTCTTTATGTCAACTCCGTATACGGTACGCAGTGGTTTCTCATATTTGGAGCTGTAACCTGCGGTTTGTCGGTAGGTTGAAGCCAGCATTTTGTGATGGGTTAAGCTCTGACGAGGACATAGGCTACGGGTCTCTGGAACGGCGAGGCCACTATTGCGCTCAGTTACCCCGAGGTGGAAAAGAGGGGTCGATGCAGTAAGTCAACCTACCCAGCTTTCTGTCTTTCTTTATTTTATTTTATTTTATTTTGCTCCGGGAACTCCTTTTGCTAAGTTGTCCCACAGTTGGTATCTGGATGGCTCTCGGCAAACTTGGTTCCATCATTGCGACTGCTATTCAACTGAGTCTCAATACTCAGAGAGATACGACAGGCTCCATCTCTCCAAATACATATCTCGTCCTCATCGCCATCCAATGCCTCGGCCTCCCTTTATCGCTTCTACTGGCTCCACCAAGTAAACTAATCCGTGCCGACGGTAAGAAGCCGGCTTTCGCAAATGCCAACAGGTCAATCAAGACCCAGCTGAGGAACTGGCTCGCCCAATTCAAGCGCAAACCTATACTACTCATGATCCCTGCTTACATCACTGCTCAGTGGGGTATCACATACCAAGGGAATTACATGGCAGCCTACTTTACTGTTCGTGCGAGAACCCTAGCTGGGTTTTTGACTGCCATCGTGGGCGTCATTGTCAATGTGCTTGCGGGCTGGTGGCTTGACAATAAACGGGTGCGCCGATCAACTCAAGCCAAGGGTCTATGGTATGCTCTGCTGGCCTTGTTTACTCTCGTTTGGATTTGGAATATTGTGATCCAAGAACGCTGGGCCAAGCATAGCCCGGGAGAGATTGATTGGAAAAGCTACAACTTCAGACAAGGTGTTGCCATCTTTATACTGTATAGGTATGAGCCAATATTCCCTGGAAGACCCAGGCAGAAACATTAACTGACTTTTATTAGAATTGCGTACGAGACGGTTGGAATTTGGCTCTACTGGGCCCTGGGTACCTTGGACAACGAGATGGACACCATTTCGCTCTCCATGTCGATTCTTCGTGGCGGCGAGGCTCTCGGGTCGGCCCTTGCATATGCCGTGGGATCCGTTCGTAGCGCAACCCTGATGGTGAACCTGATTGTGTCTGTGGTTGTGTTTTACGCTGCAGTTCCTTTTACTACGTGGGCAGCTCACTTGATTGAAGATCGACTTCCGAGCGAGGAGGCTACCGACTCTGAGGACACGGAGGAAAGACGTCAAGAAGAAAGAGGGGAACCCGAGTACCAGTCGACTGTTATTCCGACCAAGGTCTAGTTTAACCAATCTTGTTTAAATTTAAACTTGTTAAAGGCCTAGCCCTCTTATATCGATCAAATAACAAGAATATGACAGAATGAAATCCCGTCTAGCAGATAGTTTGACTTCTGTCGCTAAATGTCACTGCACTCTGCGGAGACACGAATTCGATAATAGGCTACGACTATATAAGTAAGTTGAGCTGCCATCATAGCTATCTAAGATCATTTAGACTTCATTGCTCCCAATCTCTGGCATTCTTAGCGGCTCTCATATGTATTACATTGAATAGTCAACATGCAATTAAAAATTTGCAAAATGAAGAGAGGCGTTCTGGCGATCCACCGACCGACAAGCAGTGAGGGTATGCCATAATGGCAGGTTCCGCTCCAAATCTCAATGCGATTGAAGTAGTTGAGCTATCTCTGCCCGGATACTTCCACCCCAGCCTTGCATGTACCATTTGAAGGTCTCGGTTGCCTGTAATATCTCCGCATAGGAGTCAAGAATTCTCAGCGCGTGCGCATTTCGACTTTGCAAAAGGCCAAAGTATTCATCACTGAAGTGTAATGGCCAGATATGAGTCAGTCGCAACTCTGGTGTCAGCGAGCTGGTACACGAGTCTTGGATGCATTCAATGAATGCGGTTACGGCATCCATGACGGTCCTATGTTCGAGGGAGTCTTTATCAAGAAGCTCCTGTTCAAGACGTTGGGCAATGTGGGTCAGCAAAGGCGTGTCATAGTGACCGTGGTCGAGCTCCAGAAGCTTGCCCATGGGGCCTCGTCCAATCTCATTTTCCCAGCCTTTCAAAATCTTATGCATTCCTCGTAGCAAGGAAAAGATCTCGAGCAAGTTGTCGAGTGTCGGCTTCGGGGAATTCCGTACGACTTGTTCCGCATTTGTTGCAAAGGTACTGATGGCGAGGAGCAACGCGGAAGCGAAAACCGCGTGGCAAGTGTCCTTTGTAACGTCTAATACTACGCTATGAAGCCCTTGCGTCGCTGTACTCTGGTGCTCTGCCGCTTTGATTGAGTAGATATGGCTACGATCCGGATACAGGGCAGCCATGTGGTGCGCTGCAAGGGCGAGGAGCTGATGCATCAAGAAATCATGCTGCATCGCAAGTCGTGGAAGGGCCAGCTGCCAAGTCTGTTGGCGTTCGTTGCCTCTCGGTAGAGTGCTCCATGTGACGGCTGTAAAGTGATGCATGAAGCCGAGCTCGGTCATCCGCTGCGATGTTGACTCAAGATCTCCCTGTGCCCTGGCATCTCGGCGCACGGAGATTTTGTTTCGAGCAATGGGGCTGCTGTGGAGCTGTTTTGGAAATAATCGTTGAGCCACAGGTTGCCTGGACCGAGAGGCCGATGTGGTGCAAAGACTGCAGGTAATGCCATGCTTCAAGCACGCAGTGCATGGCACCTTCTCATCGCACTGGGGAACTTTTTGATGAATTTAGAGCATAATGAAATAAAGATAAATGACCCCTTACCTTGATTCGTCTCTCTTTGCACTTCAAACATCCGGCCCGAGACTTCCTATATCCAAGACGAGGAGGCATGATGAAAAGTACCTATGCAGTGCAAGAATGACCGCAAATCTTGTGAAACTTTGGGTCATCCGGAAGCGAAGCCGATATTGGAAGATGGGTTACATATATTAATCGTCGAGTAGTGCCTGATCATTATTCATGCATGACGAGCTCAGCGTACAAGTAAGTATCATAAGGATCCGAGACCGTAACCGAAACCGAGAGATGCAACCCCAGGTTCCACTGGAAACGAACCCTATTGGCTCGGACATGAAGATTTCCATGTTGGGTTCCAAATTGTTCAGGCTCACAGCCACCTTTTAAATATTCTCATGCCGATCCCTCGCAAGACGATTCCGATTGAGTAGCCCGGTTTCCCGATGGATCCCAGCCATATCCAAGATTACCCCAGATTATTAGCTGTACAAATCATCCAGACTTACGGAGTACAAGCTGCAGGGATTTTAAAGGTTAGTTTTATACTTGATTTTGCCACTAGTTTAAAGCAAGATTTGGTACCTACCTATATTAGGTTCGGATAATTTCACCTCACATTACTATCCTGACTAAACTTTAGAATCCCCGTAGTTAGCTTGGGTATGAGGATCTGTTGTTTTTTCTACTCCGTATTGCTGTTGTTATTGGGTTACTTCATCTCCTGGTGGTCTAGCCGTAAAGTCTTGCGCAAATCCCTGTAGCCTAAGTTATACCCTTCGGCACTCAAGATTTCATGCTCCTATGAAGTTCCACTTGCTAAAGCTTCGATGCCCAGATGAACGCTTGATCTGAACACTTTTTGGATACTCTACGGTCACAAAGGGGACACCATTAAATTGCGGTGACCAATACGACTTTTAAAAGGAGCAATATGGTAAAGATTTTGGTCGACGTCTTGCGAGTCTGACGACACAGAGATAAGCAGAGTGCATAACATTTTGCTACGCTAAATACATGCAGAGAGTCTGATGTTCAGTTACTGCAACTTCCCATCCAGTCCTGCCTCTGCCGGCCCGTTAGGCTAGAATATAAACACGAAACGGTTGGCTCAGTTGGCGTACATGGCCATGGTGGCGTAAGCAATCCAGCCATCCCTTGATTTAGCTTGAACCTTTCTTCTAAGCCAAAGCAACCTTGGCACCTCCAGGCACTAGCTCAGTAAAGACTCGGTTAGGATCGTACTTGTCCCGGATGGCTTTGAGCTTTCGCAGGTTCTTTGCTCCATAGGCCGGGAAGGTCTCGGGGATCTGAGACTTCTGTATGTCACTGAGGTACATGAATGGGAGGGGTCCGAGACCGGCTGCAGAAAGTCTCTCTCGGATCTTGGCGTTGGCTTCGGCGTGTACTCCAAGGACGCGCTCGTCATCTTCGGGGTTCGACCATAGAGGGCTCTCAACGTACCAGATCGCCGGGCTGTCATCGCGTCCAAGACTCATTGCGTTTTCGGGTGCCGTAGTCACAATGGGTGTGATTGGAAGCATACTGAAGGCGGTTGAGAAACCTTCGACGTCCTCCAAAGACGCGATGGACTCATAGTAAGTGTCGAAAGCAATTCTTGCAGCTGTAGCATTGGCCGCACTGGTCAGCCAGTGGAAAGTGGCTCGCGTGCCAAGAGCAGGAGCGTAGTTGAACTCATTTGTCCATGCACCCATCGTCGTTCGCGTGAGGTTTCCTTTCGTGATTGGGAGGACGGGTGCGGTAAAGTTCTCTAGTCCGAGAGGTACATCGCCCTCGCCGCTGTACCAAAGGTATCCATCGAAAGAAATATCGCTGCTGCGGGACGGCACCCAACGGGTCTGCCCCTCGAAGGAAGCCTTGGGGTATTCTGCGCCGTGAAGTGCAAACTGCTCCACGCTCTTGATATACTGTTCCGACACACCCGTTCCCCACGAGACGGTTCCGATAAGGGCAGAAGAAATTGGGACAGTATTCAGAACGGCCTTGGTGACAACGCAGTAGTTGTTTCCGCCTCCAATCAGAGCCCAGAATAGGTCTGGATGCTCATCAGCACTGGCCGTCACCAGGGTTCCATCAGCAAGAACACACTGGATCGTGGCGAGAGATTGTCAGTCAGCTTGTCCGCTTATGTAGACGGCTGGGAAATATCACTTACATCCAAAGATTTAGCAGCGTTCGACATGCCGTACTCGTAGGCCATGAAACCGAAGGGGCCCCCTCCCAAAATTGCACCAACCACTCCACCATCACCCGAGCGAATACCGTTGGCTGTGACATTGAAATCGTCCAGATACGCATATAACGGAGGCCATGTCACACCAGCTCCGATTGTGACGGTCTGACGGTCATCAGAGACAGCGATGGTGCTTAGGTTCGTCATAGCCATCATGATACCCTCCGGGCCGATGTTGGCGGCATTGTCGATGGGCATGGCACCTCCACAGCGAATGGAAAATTCGACCTGGTGCTCCTGAAATGTACGAAGTGCGAACTGCACATCCTCCGTGCACTGCGGAGCGAAGATGCAAGACGGCCCTAGGTAGGTCGTTGAAGTCCACGAGTCTGTGCAACACATTAGTGATGTTGGATCGTGCCAAAGGCAGGCTAAACTTTACATTCATTCTCGAACTTGTATCGCTCCGAGC
Source organism: Rugonectria rugulosa (assembly GCA_023509875.1). Taxonomy (NCBI): domain Eukaryota; kingdom Fungi; phylum Ascomycota; class Sordariomycetes; order Hypocreales; family Nectriaceae; genus Rugonectria; species Rugonectria rugulosa. Next base: position 23,541 of record JALNIO010000126.1, read on the forward strand.
CGGGGAAGAAAGTTTTGTCGGGATAGCTGGAAGCCAAGGCATTGCACCCGTCGTCGACGGCAGCGGATCTCGCATTTCTGAGAAACACAGCGAGTCCGAGGACAGAGGTTTTGAGAGACGTTCGCATCTTGACCGAGCGTGGGAATGAATAGTGACAATTCTTCAAGTGTAGTATCCTTTGGATGTACGGTGAAAATATTTGTTCTTGGGACAGATGCCCCCACGTTTATATATTGGCTGAATCTCAGAGATCACATAGCAGAAGTCCTGGAATGTCATTTCTCCGTGTATCGAGTTGTTCCTTAGTTTCAGCCCCTCGCGAACCGGTAGATAGAGAATCACGACGCTTGTAACTACGCTAAGCCACACTATGTCGAAAGTGCATCTTGGCGACCTCGACTGCAACAGTCGCGAACACTGCGTACTTAGGTACAGACCTAGTAGGCAAACTCAAAAGCTTATCGGTTACAAGGAGTCGAACCAATGATAGAACGATCCGGATCCGAACGCGGAACCGCGGTCGTCAAGCCATAGACAGATTGTAATATAGTCTCGACCCTGCCGGGGCAAAAAAGGCTCGTACATGGTTTTGTTTCAACTACTTCCACAATACCAAACGCCATGTCTTGCGCCAGCTGCTTCCGAGGTGTTGCCCGCGACGGACAACTTAGGGGTATCGAGGAGATCATCGGGGGCATCACAACCTACATTGCCACTCCTGCTTCAGATGACATAGCATGTCCGTCCACAATCATACTCTTTACCGATGCGTTTGGTTTCAACCTGGTCAACAGCAAGCTTCTGGCCGATGAGTACGCCTCCCGCACCGGTTGCCGCGTCCTTGTTCCCGACATCATCCCCGGGGGTGGTGTACCTCTTGACTCGCTTGAGCTAATGGAGCAGGCGGCAACCCCCGTTGCCATCCTCGACGTCTTCGGTCAACTAAACCGAGCGTACAACATTGCACGCATGATGAGTCGTTTTCTCCCTTTCGCACTGCGCACACGAAACATCTTCCCGTCCATACTGGCGTACGCACGGGTCGTCAAGGCTAGGATCCCCGCCGGGGGAAAGCTGGGGGCCGCGGGGTTTTGCTGGGGTGGAATGCAGTCAACCAAGCTCTGCTCGGAGCCTACAGTTGAAGGAGGAGTTGAGCCGCTGCTGGACGCCCACTTTACGGCTCATCCTGCCGGACTCAAGGTTCCCGACGACTTTGCCCTCGCTGCCAAGCCTTTCCATGTCCCCGTCAGCGTCGCAGTCGGCGATAAGGACATGATTCTGTCAATAGAGGCTGTGGAGAAGCTTGATAAATGCCTCAAATTGCAATTTTCCGAGCATCCGGATCGGTTCGAGGTTACAATCTATCCAGGATGTGGGCATGGGTTTGCTGTGCGAGCAGACCCAAAGAAAGTGACGGAGAATACGGCGGCCGAGATGGCGGCTACGCAGGCGATTGACTGGTTCAAGAGATTCCTTCTTTAAACCAGTGATTTTCTTTGGGATTTATGGAGGTTTACACTTTATAACAGCCATGTTTGCGGGCGGGATTTCATTGCACGCTTTGATTGTTGTTTGTCGTTGGAAAAGGAAGAATGGAACACACGTGAAGCTTCACCAATACTTTACGCCGGCACTTGATGTTAGGAACCTATTCCACTGCTCTGATGTTACCAGTTATTATCCAACACGACAGGAAATAGGCCGGGGTTGTTGTCCGCAGAAACGCATCACCGATCCAAGATGCAGTGCCACACTTCAGTTCAAACTTGGATCAAAGTTCGGGCTGGGGGATGGCTCCGTTTTGCAAATTAAGGGACGAAACCTGAAACAAATTATAATTCCATAAACCTTTTAGCATTACGCTGGGCAGTCGTAAAAGTCCGAGGCTAACTTCCCCGTCCAGATCTCCGATTATGCATACTTTTAGGGTTAAAACAGGCTGCAATGACGTATGAGTGTTTATTCATGTAAATTGACGCCCCCGGAAGGGGAAACGATCTAACTATCTGCTAGTCTAGTTTAAATTTGCAGTTGGATCGCATCCTTTCATGATCAATGCCGGAACCGAAACCGTAACCGAGATCTAGATCGATCCGGCAATTGGGAAAGGATCGTCTGGGGCATTTGTAGCCGCGGATTATGTCTTCCATTCACGGTAATTCTACCGGGAAAATCCTGGTGCCTATTTCGAATTACGACGCGATCTGCTCTGCAAGCCTGTGAGTTTATAGATTCCCCAAGAGCAAGGCGTCTCTGACCCGGCAGAAACCACCGACCCTGTTTTAGTGACAGATCAGCATCTTGCCTGTGGGATTTAGATCACGATTCAGTGACTTGACATGACGAATCCACTTCACCTCATCCGCATTAAAACGACTGGGAACTACCTTTGACCCCTTGCGTCCGTCTTCACTCACCATTGGAGACACTCACCGATTGATTCCACCACGAAACGAAGCAAACCCACCCGTCTCCCAAATGCGCTTTCTCGATTGCTTCATTGCAATTTGTAGCATTGCCTCTACAGCAATTGCTCGAGAGCAGGATCCTGGTGACATTATCCAGCATGTAGGCGAACCTGTGGGAAGCGAGAAGGTGCACGACGGAGGCATGTATCACCTTTCTTTGTAGAATGATTGAAGAAGCTGACTGGTGTTAAGTTACTATGTACATTAGCCATGCACCTCAGACCCATGACTCCAAAATGGCTGTCTTATACCTGACAGACGCTTTTGGACTTCCACTTCTGGAAAATAAACTGTGAGCGTCAAACCAAGAGTCAACCAGCATATTGCATCTTTGAGGCTGACACCGTGATAGACTAGCCGACAGCTTTGCCAGGGCTGGATTTACGACCATTATGCCCGACATTTTTCGCGGCGATCCCGCGCCTCACGACATATACTTTGACGCTGACGAATTCCTGGCAAAACACACAACCAATGTGACTGACCCTGTCATCGAGACGACCATCCGGTACATGCGTGATCAGCTTTGTTTTGATCGAATCGCGGTAACTGGCTACTGCTTTGGTGGTCGATATGCCTTTCGTTTCCTCGCTGAGGGCCGAGGAGCCGACATTGGTTTCGCAGCCCACCCGAGTTTCCTCCAGGATAGCGAGGTTCTAGCTATCAGTGGTCCCGCGAGTATCGCTGCAGCCGGTAAGTTGCCAAATACTCCCTTTGCACGCGTCTACTGATGGATTCCATGTGTGTAGAAATAGATACCCTTTTCGAGCCGGCACGCCGACTCGAGGTTGAGAGCATGCTTAACCAAACTGTACACCCATATCAAGTTACTTTCTACTCAGGAACGTTTCACGGATTCGGCACTCGCGCCAACATTAGTAATCCGGAACAAAAGTTTGGCAAGGAAGAGGCCTTTTTCCAGGCAGTCCGCTGGTTCAAAGCCTGGTGATATTTTTTGAACAAGAGGCAAGGCTGGAGCAACAGAGGACGCGAGTTACATGATGTTGAGAGTTTCTTAGTTGCCTTTTTTTTAATATAGATCATAGTGTCTTCTGATATAGTGTTCATTGCTTTAAGTATAGCCGCAAAAGGGGAACATTCTCGGGTTACTTCACAGCAATCACCACAATCGTAAAGCTCCAGTTTTCATGCTGTTGGCAATGAAAGGTGACAGAATCTTGTTCTCTAGGGATAGATTAATACGAAGATCAAGTCAATGCTTCCCTAAGTTGGCCCCCTCAGCCCAAGATCTCTCGTACTTCATGTCTTATAGGCGATAGCTGGGCTCGACCCGGCAAACCTCTGCGACTAGGCCCGGCATTCGGGGACAAAGACGGCACCGAGTAACAATTTGAACTTTCAAATTTGATCACTTCTTTGCCTCTTTCAAAGTTTAAATGCCGCGTGACTTGTCAATCAACCCCTGTCATGATAGGTACTGGAAGACCAGCTATATCTGACACTGCCAACGAACGCCCAAGTGGGTCCCGCTATGATGCCTCGCTGATCATCATAAAATAGTACCCTAGGGTAGCAACCTATATTTCCACCCAGTTGGCTTATACAGTTCTTGAGCCTGGGATTTTGTCTGATTGAAATGAAGAAAGAAGCGCGGAATCCGCTCTCGCTCTCGCACTCGGTATCGTCCCCACATGTCTACACAAGCTCAAAATAAACAGTGCCTCGATTTCACCATGTAGACGGCAGTATGCTGCTGCCATATGTGTTTTACATCATATTTACGTAGTACAAAAGAGGCTTAATGACTGTGTTTAAGTAGAAGAGCGCCTTCACTATTCCATCCATACCTATCAGCATTCATCGGATATTCTCGAGAAACAAATTGTCACTCTATCGTTGCCCTCGCTCTAATGAAGCTATACACACTCCTGCGATGTTTCGTCGTTTCGGCCTGGGCCATCTCGTCAAGTAATGCCGCCACCCAGGCGTACAAGACATGTCGAAAGCTTTCGAAAGACCCCGATTGGCCACGTCCGGAAATCTGGGAGGCAGCACTTCCAGGAGTGATCCCCAACCAGGAGAACGAGACGACTGGCCCTCTTCCGGATTATCGATTGCGTGCAAAATCTATTGAAGATGTTCAGGCTGCCGTACGATTTGTAACTGAACACAACGTCCGCCTGGCTGTTGTCACTACGGGACATGACCAGCTTGGTCGAAGCGACTCTGGATCAGGTCTCCTTCTTGATCTGTCTTTCTTGAGAGGCATCAGGGTTCAGGAATCTTTCACTCCCACTTACAGCGGTACAAAGAGGCTAGATCACGAGGATAAGCCCAATGTCATAACTCCAATCCCCGGGGTTCAAGCTGCTGTCACGTTTGGGCCGGCCGCAGCTGGTCTCTATCTCAATTATGCGCTTGATCCCTCTGGTCTATTCAGCATGAGCGGTGCTTCAGGTAATTCAACAACGCCTCCTCTTACACCTACAGAAGCTAGTGGCTAATCTGCATTAGCTACGGTGGCTATTGCTGGAGGATGGGGCCAGAATGGCGGCTACGGTCCGCTTACGTCTCAGTACGGGCTAGGGGTCGATCAGTGGCTTGAGGCCAAGGTAGTCACACCAGATGGACAACTTCGCATTGCAAACGAAAAGGTCAACAGTGATCTCTTCTGGGCCATTCGTGGTGGAGGCGGTAGCACCTTTGGTGTTGTTGTCGAAGCCACCTGGAAGGTTTATCCTACAGTCTCCATGACCGGATTCAACTGGTGGATCAACTCTACCAATACAGGTTCAAATTCGACTGATTACGAAACTGGTCGGACACCAGTGAGCTCGGCTATGGAATACCTCTTTTCTGAGCTGCCAGGCCTTCAAGAAAAGGGCATTACGGCGTACATTTATGCCTCGCCCAGCAGCGTTCGATGCTACGCTATTCATCCTGCAGATCGCTCTGGCATAGCGAATGCAAACGCCATATGGGGCCCGATTTTGTCTAAAATGCAGTCATTTCCCGGAATGACACAGTTCCAATCGCGGCCCTACGACTTTGTCGATTACAAGGACTTCTTCGATACCACGTACGGCCCGCTTCCAAATCCAGGGGGTGAGCCCGCTCAGCCATATAATCGCGGCATCGTCACTTTTGACAGTCGATTGCTCGGCGCTGAACACTTTCGCAGCCCCAACGTAACCTATGCATTCCGTGAAACAAGAGGCAATTTTGGAATCTTGGTTTGTTCGCCAGGCGGGAGATTCGGTGATGGATCCAACACCTCAAACAACCCGGGATGGCGGAAGGCTGTCGCTCTCGTCGTCGGCTACAAGACAAATACCACTAACGTAGATGGGCTACGACGTCTTGCCCCTGATATGGGGACATACATCAACGAGGTTCGCATAGCTTTCTACGGCATCATTATTGCCACCTTCCCTGCAAGCAAAATCAGAACAAACTGCTGACATGTCATTTTCTAGGCGAGTACAGAACAGGAGCACTGGACCTCAGCATTCTGGGGAACAAATTACCCTCGCCTTTCTGAGATGAAATCTGAAATCGACCCAAATATGACATTCTGGGTTAGTCCTGGCATCAATGCCGACCATATGGAAGTGGTCGACGGGCGAGCCTGTCTCATCGAGCCCCCGCCCGATAAGCCCTCCCTGACGCCTCCACCAACCGACAGACATGTTCTTGCGGATCTGGTCAAAGATGGGCATTTTCTTTTTGGCGATAGGGAATTGATAGGCACTAAGTACCCGGCTCCTGGAACATGGGAAGGCTTACAGCCTGCCGAGTACGAAGTAGCTTAGTTTTGACTCAATAGCTTGCTGCGTATCGCATTCTCTACATACATCGCATCTCATACATTCAGCTGGCATCAAAACGGCATCAAAAAGTTAACTAGTGGACATAGATTGGAGTCAGAGTTGGGTGGCAAAGATGACGTTCCTAAATAGAGGCATCTCCGTACTAGGGAAAGTCAATCGGATTGAAGCCTTATATCTCAAAGAGATTTAAATGCAGAAAGATGTCATTAAATTTCAACAAGTCTGCCGCCGCGTTCACTTACGAACAAGGGACAGGCTCGGGGTAGTGCATTGTGCCTGGGTTACTGTCCGTTACTTGTAACATATATTCCAGCCAGAGCATCTTATTCTTTCAGAGAGGTGCCTACATGCAACAGTTCCTCCTACCTATTACTAGGTACTAAGAGTAGTACTCGCTTCCCACCTCCCAAGCAATCTTCTTACCGTAGAGAAGTCCTGTAGCGACGTGGTACTCATTTGCTAAAAACTCAACCTTTCAAGTTCTCCTCCCAAAAGTGATCTCAACAAGCTGCCGGAGTTTTGATATCGAAGAGTTTGAATAACCCCCCTCGAGGTCCCAGGATTTCGGTATGTGGAGCGGGCAGGCGTTCGAAGCTCTCTTGTGATCATGCTCGGCCATACTATGACCGATGCCGCAAGAAGAATACAGCCGATGAGTGCAAGTACCGGATCTCCAGTAACAAGCTCTTGCGTGGTCGCGGTCCGGCCCCATACTAAAGGCGGAAATACACCTTAACCCCTGTTTGAAGCTGATTGCGATTTACGGACTACCTTAGTTTGTACCTGTTTGACTAAGGGCTTGGATAGAGATGAATGTGAGGGGTGGGAACTATTAATTTATAGAGTCCTAGAGTGGCGGGCTACTCTGTATGTAACGGGCCGGAGCTAGGCTTCATCACTCCCAATGCTTCCTCCTTTTATGCGAAATCTTCTCTTCCCAACATCGATTGACGGCTTCAGATACAACGTCCCAGTCCGCAGCCGCAATGCGACCAATGAACAAGACCTTGACGTTGTGTTCGACTGTGACAAGTTTCGAGTAATTGACACGAGATTCCTTGCTCAGTTTCTCGCCGTCCTCCGTCATCTGAATTTTGACGGGTGCAAAGCCAAGCTTCGGCTCCCCGGGGAGCAGGTTTGGCTTGTGACCCTTTTCGTGAATAATGCCGTGATTTCTAGACTTGACCCCCTTCTTCTTACAAGCTTCGCCGCCATATGTGAGGATCGGTCTCATTAGTTAGCCATATGTCTATATATGCATGCATGTTGAACTTACACGCAAGTGCAATGCCCTTCATCATTTGCAATGACGATAAAGCGGACGAAACCGACAAAGTTCTTTCCACCAAATCGATCTGTAACTTCAAACTTCTCCTCCATGGGAGCAATATCATCCTCGCCAGTGCTGTCCTGTGGGATGCACCATGACACTTTGAATACCTAATATAACAATTAGCGATGAGGGAGCCTAGGCGCGGGGTACCAACCTCTCCAGGTTGAAACCTGTGAGACGGCTCTACACGATATCCTAATTAACGAGTTAGCAAGGCCGTAAAACAGGACTTGCATACTCACGTGGGTCTAGCTCTTCTTCCTTGCCGCTTGTTCCTGAAATATGAGAGGCAAGCTCTCTTCTGGGAAGCGGCGAAGCTGAACGTTCAAGATCATCGACGTCTGTGGTATCATATGATTCATAATCGCCGTGATGAAGTGAGCTTGAAGGCTCGCCCGTGTCGTTGTCGGATAAGGAAATGTGATAAGTTGAGCCAAATGCCCCCTCGACCGTATGGGGCGTGACGTGAGGACTGTCTCTTGTTGGGCCATCTTCATTCTCGTCATCGATAAAAGCACGCTCTTTTCCTTTTGATGAGGATTTGGGTCTCTGTTGCATCAGTGATTTCGGATCAGACGCTGATTTGAGTATCCCTTCCCCGGTAACATCATCGGTGGATTCTTCAAAGGCATCGCGAGGGTCCCATTCGTAATCCAGATTGCCTACACACGATTAGTAAAGGAACATGGCATGGAGAAGGAGCGCAACGAACCTTCCGTATCCTGGCGTGCTCGATAGTACTTTCGGTATTCTTCACTCCAGATCCAATTCGACCAACCGCCCCAACGTGTCTCCTCCTTTTGGAAGACGGATTCCCTTTCTGCAATCCTCACCTTGTCGTCACCATCTCTGTCACTCACCCCATCATCTGTGGTAGTCTCGACGATTGAATCCGACCCAAGAGTTCCAAGACTCTGAGTTTTGTTCGCTTCCATGCCGAGTGAAGACCCAGCATCCGAAGCAAAGTAATAGTTGGTGGCAAAGTAACTCGTGGATCTTCTGTTGTCCTGGCGGATACGAGATGTTGCTAATTCTTTCAAAGCGTCTTGCGCTTGCTTCCATTGTGAAGATTCTGGGATTTGTAGATTCTCAAACCAATCATGCATCTGCGACGGCAACCGGTTAGCCGTAGATTCGCTAGTATCCGAGGAATTTAAGTAAGCAAGGTTGTATTGTCCTGAGGCCGACGACGCTTGAAGAGGTTCAATTTGTAAATCTGCCCATGGAATTGAACGAAGCGCAAAATCATGAGTATGCGCTAGTACATGGCTTATCAGACTCGGTGAATCTCTTGAACCTGTGAAATGACAAAGAGGACATGCATGCAGCCCAATAATAGGTGCTGCATGCCATAAATGCACTGTATCCAACAGTTCCTCGGGAAAGGAGTCTCCATGTCTGGTCTTAACGTGGTCGACCAATTTGTCGATAATTGAATATATATTTTCCTCAGAGTCGTTGCAGAGTTGGCATGTCCATTGCTTTTGATGATCTTTGTTCAGATGATTCTCCCAGTCTGACCGCGTGCGATAGAGAATGTCAGGCGAGGGGCAATTTTCGGCAATGCAGGTGTACGGAGAAAGGTCCATGGAGAGGTGATTCCTTGAATGATTAGTCTTGAAATTTATCACAACTGACAGCTTATATGCACTTACTTCCATGCCGCATCTATCCCAGAGATCTTGCTTGGTAGTGATTCGCAGCAGCAGGGACATTTCACAATCTTCTTCTGGTCGGCGCCGTCCTCCTGCTCTCCCTCGTCCTGGGATTCTTGGCGTTGAGCAAGCTTGGGGTATTTTGTTGCGCCGGCGATTCTACTCAGCTGACTTTTGGGCATTTGGACCAGATTCTGCGTGGTCCCCCATCTGAGCTTACTCTGGGGGATGGACGCAGATGTTCCAGATAACGTCGGGGTCCCCTTTGGCACGGGTTCCTGGCTGGCTTCATCCCCCTCTGGCGATGATTTGGTTCTTCGACTTCGGGCTGGTAGTCGGGGCTGTTGATGTTCCAATTTCATGGAATGTCTCTGGGCGTAGAGAAAGCGGCTTCTCCTCTGAAGATTTGCCTGGATCAATCGACTTTGAAGTTCATTGAGCTCCCCATCAATCTCTTTCTGCCACCAACAGGGATCGTCCTGGTGATTTTCGTAGTCGTCCTCGTCTCTTAGGGTTGGTCGGATGAGAGCAATACACTTCAAGTGAACCCTGAGATCGTCCAGATTATCTGGGTCAAAAGTTTTATCAGCCTTAAGGAGCCGAGATTTTCGACCAGTTTGTCGGATCGCAACAGCGATTGAAGCAAGGTTGTCAATGGCGACATCGACATTCTGCTTCGCCTCTTCCAATGAAGCTAGATCAACATCGAGACAGTCTTCCAGGTAGCTGCATAATGTCTTCAGCAGGCTCTTGATAAGGATTAACTCCTGAGGTCTGGTCTCGAACCGGGCATCGAGCGAAGCCCTCTTCCCTGCCATCGCTCCAACTCCGTCGACCCAAAGATGGAAGTCTGCCCGTCGGTTTTCTGCCCATTGGTTTTGCGTAAGGGCACTTCTATCAAGACACTCATCAAACAGCGAGAGGCATTTTCTTGCGGCTTCAAAGGCTGACTGCCCCTTTCGACCATCGCTGAAAGGATCTTCGGGCATTCTGAATCTTCACTTTCCCCTCAAATCTTCAGTAGAGGTCGATAGTTCTAAAGCGGTGATGTGAGGCAAGAAAAAGGTGTCATGGGACATCACGTCAGCAAAGATGCATATGCTGGATAAGGTGAGGGGAAATCACTCACCACTTGGGGATTATGATTGGGCGCCAATCATTAGAACCAATGATATCGCAGCTTTTCATGCATAATCAGTGAGGCTCTACCACATTCGTTGAGGGCTGAAGCGGGGAAACCAGCAGGCAACAAAGGACTCACCACTACCCATGTTTCACGATGGACGACAACTGCGCAATCGAATCCCTCAGGGTATGGACCTGGAATATCAGTGAAGTGATTAGGTCTTTGGGTCCATGTCCGCACACACCTCGACGAAGTCAACTGTGCCGCGTTTGCATGGATATTGAAATCAATATGGGACTGATTTCGGTGCACATGAAGTCAGATCCAGAGCCCTTCTGGGTACCTAGGGTCAAGGAGGAGGCTCTTCATCTTCTGAAGCTTCTTGAAGAGATGTGTTCCGTAAGCCGCCGTTCAAATATTTGCTTTTGCGTGCTAATTTGATTCCAGCATTGGCCTCGACCTTCGACCGACTGGTCCGCATCGGAACAAGACTTTACAAGCCTACGAAGCCTAGCTGACGGAAAGCACCAGAATATTCTTCGTGGAACTGTTCATGCTTACTTGAAAGAGCCATTTGTTGCTGATGGCCTGCGTAGAACGTGCAAAGGCCTCGTCGAACAGCTCCGAACCGAAGACCCGAACGAATCAGAAGAAGTGATCCAGGTCCCGGAGCCAGCAGATTTTTCATTTATTCACAAACAGCTATTCCCAGTGCTCAGAAAATATGCCTCATGCGTCTCATGCACACTAGACGGAGAGCTCATTGGATCCAAACCCTGGCACCCAATAAGACTGTTCTTGATGGATTTGACGAGCGAAGACGACCGCATCCAGTTTGACGTCATCACATCATCTATAGGTGGCAATTCTTGGAGGGATCTATGCATAAAAGTCTCATCGTATGTTCAGCGAGGTAATAGAAGAGACAAGATCAGTTAACGAGATTCTTAGATCAACCAAACGACGTGTGGCGTTTGCCCTGGATGACGACAAGACGAACCCTCCACTTCGCCAACCAACAACGGAGGACCCAAAACCGCTAAAACAATTTTGCGAACTATTTCCAGACGATGACGGCTGTCGCATATCTTTGAAGTTGAATGACGGCGTCCTCATTTGGTCAGACGCCGAGCCACTTAAGCATAGGACATCCCAGCACTACGGATTTACTCTTGTTCAAGTATTGGAGCGATATGTATTGACTGTCAAAGAAAAGATTGCTCTTGCTCATGCTATAACTCTAGCCTTCTGGCAATTCTACGATTCGCAGCTCACGAACCGAGCGTGGATTAGTGATAGAATCTGGTTCATGCCTGAGCCTGATCTCCTCCAAGACACCTCGGAAAGACTGCCCCTGAAGGCCTACATCACATTTCATCCAGATGCCACTGAATGCGACTTTGATGCCTCCGAATACGTCGCAAAGGGTACCTTAGCTCATAGGTGTCCTAGGATACAGTGTTTGGCCATCCTCCTACTAGAAATCGGACTCGGTACACCGTTTAGATCCCGAAACTCTGATCACTGCATACGGAAGCTCAACTACGACTACTCGGTAGCTCTATTGTACTTGGAGAAGCTGCAGTCTAGCACCTGGAACTTTGGGCACAAGTACATTTACGATGAGGCGGTGGACAAGTGTTTAAAACTTGGAGGTTTGACCGGCAAGGAGACAAACAAAGATTTTTCTGATGGTCACGAAACTCGAAGGAGATTGTTCCAAGAGGAGGTCCTCTCTCGGCTAGAACTACTCAATAGGTCGTTCCGAGGCGGCAGCAACAAAGCGAGCTATCTATCCGCGAAGAACCCATCCCTAGGCAACAACCACACAGACAAAAGTGCCCCATCTCCTCCACGACAAAAGCCAACATTGGCTTACCACCCAGGCAGAAACACCAAGCCGGTGACGCCGGCACCTGCAGCTAGCCAACATGACTTTAGGGTTGCCATAATATGTGCACTCCCTCTCGAGGCCGATGCCATCAAGGCTCTCTTTGACCACGACTGGGACTATCAAGGGTCGAGCTACGACAAAGCCCTTGACGACCCGAATGCATACAGCACTGGCTCAATTGGGGACCATAATGTCGTATTGGTTCATATGTCCGGGATGGGGAAAGTTGACGCCGCGGCTGCCGCAACACACTGCCGCAGAAGCTTCCCCGACATTCAGCTCGCCGTTGTCGTTGGAATATGCGGTGCAGTGCCCTTGTGCCCCCGTACCAAAGAGGAGATTATGTTGGGGGATGTCATTATCAGTGAAGGACTCATTCATTATGACTTTGGTCGCAAATTGCCTCATGGCTTTGCGCGTAAAACTACTATTCTAGAGTCATTGCCGAGACCCAGCAATCAGATTCGATCGCTGATGAGCCAACTCAAAGGAAACACGGCCAAGAAGACACTACAGGAAAACATGGCAGCCTATCTAGGCGAGTTACAGAATACGTCGGAACTAAGAGCATATCACCCGGGGTCTTATCGTGATAAACTCTTGGAGGCAACATATAATCACGTCGACGATGGGATGGCTTGCGAAGATGGATGTCACGGTAGCCAGTTAACACGTCTTAGGCATGTCCAAGGCAAAACACAACCAGCAATCCATTTTGGCTTGTTTGCTTCGGGAGATTCAGTAATGAAGTTTGGACAAGAAAGAGACTTGATCGCAGCACGGGAAGGCGTCATCGGTTTCGAGATGGAGGGCGCAGGGGTATGGGAGCGCTTTCCTTGCTGCATAGTGATCAAAGGTGCTTGTGATTATGCAGATAGTCACAAGACTAAGGTGTGGCAACATTATGCGGCGGCAACAGCAGCGGCATGTACCAAGGCATTTCTAAGCTACTGGCCTTCAGTAAAGAAGAGCTCAACATAGGAAGGAGACACAAGAGGACGATGAGTAAATATCGAGGCTCACTTAAATCTGCATTGTTTCACTTCTCCATACATGGTATTTTACAGGATGGAGTGAACTCCAGCAATATTTGCAGAAGACTTTACAGCACCTGTGGCCTAGATCATCAGGGGATAAAGTAAGCCGATCAATTCATCCATAGGAAAAGCAATAGAGGCTCATACCCAAGCCAGATGCCTCAATAAGAACTCCAGCAATATAATTGACGGATTTGCAAAGAGCATAGGGGGATTTGCTCGAGCAAGCTAAGTGGCTATTCCAGAATAATCTCCTGTCAAGATGATAAGGTAGTGCGTATTCTGGTGGGATTCGCTACACATTATAGTCGAGCTGGTATAGTGCAGGATGCTGAGCAATTTGTAGACTTAAATCTGATAGGAATTCAACTGCCGGTTCGGCCTTTGTTCTAACCAAACAAAAACTCTCACTCTAGCCCGTTTCTCTCAGAACACATCAAGTACTAACCCATCAATTTGCTTGTATAAGACTCTAGAGGGTATACTTAAACAACGGCGACCGATCTCCCATCTGCTCTAGCTGCTCCTCGCTGTACTTTGACCTGATCTCAGCCTCAGTAAGTCTAGCTCTCTTCCGGTTACTATTCCAGTATCCAAACTCTAACAAGAAACAAGCAACTATGCCAGCTCCCGCAAAGGCAAATGAAGCTCCAAAGCCGGTCGGGTACTTAGGGCTTTCCTTCTCGAAGTAGATGTAACTACCAATGATGCCGCCGATATTTCCGAGACCTATAATGTATGCGATTCCTGGCGCCCTCTTGGTCGGTCCTACGAGATTGTTGACTGTCCACGCATTACCACCTGGGTTGATAGGATAGAAGCCAATATTCGCGAGGATGATGGCAAAGTAACAGACGGGGACGTTGGAAGAGATGTGTTCGGCCTTGGAGAACAATACGGCGAACGCAATGAGAACCAGCGTCTGTGATCCTACAATAAAGGGCATCCTCCATCTAAAACGGTCTGAAAGGAGGGACGCCAGATATGCAGAGATGGCACCGATAATGTAGGGAGGGATGGTCATGAGCTGTGCGTTGGTATTGGTGTATCCCATATTCTTGATGATTTGGGGCATCGTAAACTTCATGCCATAGTTTGGGGCCGTATTTGACCAGTAAACGATAGCTTGGAGATAAGTTTGCCAGTCAAGTAGAACAGACCGAACGATTTGCCACTTCCTCGTCTTCTCCGCTTCCCTGACTCTCTGGCTGTTGCCCTGGACTGCCAACTGTCGGAGCTCCAAGTATCTCTGTTCATCCGGCTCGAGCCAACTGGAGAGCGCGGGTGTGTCGACCAAGCAAAAGAAGGTGAGGCAGCCTGCAAGGACCGACGCGATGCCCTCGATGATGAAGATCCATCTCTGTCCTGCGAGTCCGTCCATCCTGGCGATAGCAAAGGCCAACAACCCAGAAAAGGCACCGGCCAAAGCACTCGCCGAGTAAAACAGCACGATTCGAACTTGTGTCTCGTGGGATAGGTACCATTTCGAAATTAGGAACACGGCACCGGGGAAAAAGCCTGCTCTATGTTGGCTGTTAGAATGTTATTCATGGGGATTTGTTCGAAATGTACGCACTCAAAGATTCCAAGGAAGAATCTTGCCGCAACAAGACCCCCAAAGTTCTGTACAATGCCGGTTAGGGTCATGACAATGCCCCAAAGGGCAATGAGCGTGCCGAGATAGGTTGAAAGGGGTTTGAATCGGACAAGAAGAGTATTGCTGGGACCTCTGGTGATTGTTAACGCACATTTGACTACAAGACGCCAAGTGTTTCATACCGAGAATAATGTATGGAATAAAGAAGATGAATAGGCATATATTGTACTGAGTTCCCGACAAATTAAGATCATCAACAAGCCCTTCTATCTTGGCGTTTCCTACGATCATTAGTATTATTCGGCCACTCGACTGAGGTCCACGAACTGATATTGGCGCGATCAAGGTACGAAATCAGATACAGAAAAGCGAGCATTGACACCAGACGGATATCCAACTATATCATCTCGTCAGCATACTCGAGACCAATGAGGTTTTGGGGGCTCACCTTTCTCAAGACCTTTCGTCTCGGCTGCTCCGTAAAGTTGTTCAGAAACTCGGCATCTTCAGGTCGGAGCGCGTCCATCTCCTCGCTGTGGAAAGCAGCAGCCTTTTCCTTGTCGTGAATGGACGATATGGTCCCCGCATGGGGCACCGTAGCATCAGGTGCGGCTGTCATGATGGTAGAATTCGTTGCTGTGCCTTGTTTGCGAGAAGAGAGAACTCAGCGGAGGCTTGGCCGAGTATGACAGAAAAGATATCCTTGGGGGAGAGACTGGATATGTACTCGCCTCAGAATGTCGTGGCATGACGCTTTAGATGGGTGCCAAATTTCCTCGATTGTGACCGTGGTTTTAGCAAATGACTCGTGGATATGCTACTCCACAGGATTGGAATCTGGGGTGAAGTAGATTCCCCATGGGGCCAATAATTCCGACTAAAGCAGTGGAAATCCGGGGTATTAGCTGATCAGCTGAGGGTGCGGATGAAGGGGATGGAGAAGCCGACGATGTGTGAATTCCGATGGCGAGATGCTGACACACATTGCCGACTCTCATGTTTCGGTTTCGGAAAAGGTTACGGCAAAAGGTGTAATGACAATGGTAGCAGCTTCATCCATTGCTCCGTCTGCGTATGCTCTGATTCGTGCTGCGAGGTGCGTATGAGATGTCCGGCTTGTCGTTCGAGACCTTGAGGCTTTACCAAGGTAACACGCACCCAGCAACAAAATGACTGTCTCCGCGAATGGCAACGCTGTCTCAAACGGCACCGACGAAGTGCCCTTTCCTTCTTACCCCGACCTCAACGGCAAGGTCGTCTTCTGTTAGTTATTCTCTGGTGATGAAGCTGGTCCTTGACGCTAACAGGGTGTCGAATAGTGACGGGGAGAGGCCAAACCGGGGACCAAACCATGTGGGGGAATGGTGCAGCCACGGCACGGATTCTCTCCAAGCAGGGAGCCAAAATATTTGGCTGTGATCTCTATCTTGAAGCTGCTCAGCACACCCAGAAGCGCATCGCCGCCGTGAGAGGCGACATTACAGTTGTGGCCGCTGATGTGACAAGTGATGATGGAGTCAAAGCTGCAGTGGAGCAATGCATCGCCAAGTATGGAAGGATTGATGTCCTGGTAAAGTGAGTCGGACACTTTGCGTTTGCTATCTCCAAGAGAAGACTAATGATGCTGACTGCAAATCAGCAACGTCGGCAGATCTGAGCCTGGAGGCCCTGCAGAAATGTCAGAGAAGGTGTGGGATGCCCAAACCAACGTCAACCTCAAGTCCGTGTACCTATGCTGTCATCATATTCTTCCCCTCATGGAAGCTCAAGGACCCGGTGTCGTGGTCAATGTCGCCTCCATCGCGGGAATACGGTACATCGGGAAGCCTCAAGTTGCCTACGCAGCTACTAAGGCGGTAGTGATTCAGTTTACAAAGGCCATGGCGGTCATTTACGCCACCAAGAACATTCGGCTCAACGTCGTGGTTCCTGGGCTGATGCACACGCCGCTTGTTGGCATGCTGGCGGACAAGTATGCTGGAGGAGATCTCGCCGGGTTCGTGGCGAAGCGTAACAAGGCTGTTCCGATGGGAAGGATGGGTGATTCACACGACGTTGCCATGGCGGCTGCGTTTCTGACCTCTCAGCAGGGCCGCTACATTACGGGCCAGGAAATAGTGGTGGATTGTGGGATCACATCTTCTACTGGGTAGTGGTGGATTGTATTAGTTCGATTTGATATGTCAACTGTCTCAAAACTGAAGGTTTTCTGCATTATATGTACTATGAAGCATTGTGCTGTCAAAACCAATGTCCATGATGATATCAAACCCGTTGCTATTTCCAAAGTCGCCCAAGTGAGACTGGTGCGCGTTAGAAGCAGACCTCATGGTAAAAGAAGGTATCACTTACCAGGTTTGCCATCAGATCCGAGTCTTGTTCCACTTCAAGTCGTTGCCATTGCGACTGCGCCAGTCGAAATGTGGTTGTGGTCAAACCCTCTGCATCAGGAATCGCCGGTTCACCTTCATACTCGATATGGTCTTGGCTCGGATAGGATGTTGATACCTGCCCTGGGCGGTTTTGGATAGGCGACACAAACGAAGCTTCACGCAGATGTTCTGCCACGGAGTGAGACTCCTGCGATGTTGTGAGATTTGTTCGTCAGGGTATACAACGGAATATCCACACACCTCCAGTAGTTTCTGTGTATTCATGTTGGCACTCGTGTCGAGCTTTCGATGTACCTTCATTGCTTCTTGCACGACAGACTCGATGGTAGCTCGCTCATCAGACTCTTGATGCATCGTGAAATATACAAGAAGGATTGATATTGCACAGAAGAAAAAGTATGAAGTTGTCTACCTCCATGTGAGAGATCGTTACATGTCGTTTGAATAGTTGGCTTACCCAAAAAGTAGCGTTATAGGCATACGCATCTGCTTCAGCATTTGCCGCTAGTTTGGCCATTGCTAAGGCATTTTTCACGCACTTCTTCACGTACTCGGAATACGAGCCAGATCTAGGAGTGCTGGGGGCTTGGTCCAAGAACTCTTTTAATAGATGACCTCGATATATGATCATATTAACAAAATAATATGCAGCTCTGATGGTCTTTTGTTGTCTTTTGAAGATCCAAGGGATGTCGTAAAACTCCGAGTGAGAGGATGCTGTAGGTGAGTCGCTCTGGGGGTGGAAAAAGCACGGTGTGTCTTGGAGCCATCGACGGACCTCACCCTCCAACTCCGTGACAAGCTGTTCTGTTACTGTAGAGGTGCCTTTAGTGGGTGAATGAAGCTTTGAAATAGCATAGCCTAAAATTATAAGTAAGGCTGCGATGGTCAGCTCCCGAGTACAGTAGTGTTAGTTGTCAGTACCTACCGAGCATGAGCAACAACGCCCGCCGATATCTTTGCTTCTTGGGCACCAAAGCCGGAGATCACGGAAGGCTGAAGCCCAGTTGGTAGTAGAGTCGTCACGTCACGCTCATTAATAGCCATGGGTCTTCCAAGACTAATTGAGAGGTAACTAGGAAAATGAGAATGAATCCATTTTTATTTTGAGGCCGCTTACCGATCAATCATGAACATGGCCCAGAATAAATTCCTTCTGCAGTAAAGGTCCAAGTCGTCTGACGGTTCCTGGTCAGTGTGAATATCAATGACCTGTCCGAGCCTTATGGCCAATCCCAGAGTCATCCAAGCCGAATTGAACCGGCTGGTAGCAAGCTCGAGCTGACACTAGAAATTGTGAATCAGAGTTCAAGTACAAAGAGTCCAGACACATACCTTGAGTACGTAAGCTTGCAAGATACCCAGCGTTGGAGGAAAGATTCTTTGGAGCTTGTCTAGCCTCGACTGCGCGGCTTGTAGGAGTTTGCAACTGAGACTGGTCAGACTTGACTCCCACTACCCCCTAGTAAACTAACGCTTTTTGTTTGTATGGTAGAAGAGGTTCATTGCGCCAGGAAGAGGTCCATATGCAGCTATAGATAATCAGCACACGTTCGAAGTCGAGAACCGGTTCAAATACCCTATTCCCATAACGAGAAGAATTATTGCCACCTTGGTGTGATTTTGAAGAATCGCCTCGTCCTCTTGATAGACTTGTTCAAGAAACTCGTATACTCCTTTTCGGGGAAGATATCGATATGTCACTTTGGCATGTTCAAAATAGCATGTTACGTATTCCTTTGCAGTTGCAGCGTCTGGCAGTATCAGAGTCTGGACTTCATTGTGACCATTAATAACATCCTGTTCCCGCTTGAACAAATTACGAGGCAGACCCTGGCCGATATGGGCCAGATGGCTTGAGACTCGTCGTAGAAAAGCATGCACACTCGGATCGTCTGTAAGTAAGTGTTAGTAGACCATCAGATCTGAAAAGGTCTCGCCCAGTTGACGCATACTCGAGCCATCTTCAGCCTGTAAGGTATTCTTTTCCGTATCATTCTTGTTTATATCGCTGGTTTCCTGCGACGGATTTCTACTGGGCTTCGCTGTGTTTGAAGACTTTGAAGACTCTTGGGTCTCGTTTCGATTGTAGGGCTGTATCGAATCAGCTTGGTTCGGCATGCAGTATAGAAACGTCTGACATGGACTCTTCTTTGCACACGATTGTATGACGTAACGTATCTACATTCTGGCCATCTCCTGTTATCTACTGTTCACTGATTGCCCAACTTGTCTTCCTTACCGAGACCAGAGTTGACGCAACGGGTACAGGGCTGTGATCAAAGGTATTGTACTTAGTATGATATCACACAGGATTAAGGTCAGCGACTTGGTGGCAAACCACGCCGCCGTCACATTTGGACTTTCTCTTCTTGCAAGCGTCACATGCTCTGCACAGAGTACCATGTTGGCAATCTACTCATGCTTAGACATTGAAGTAACAACTTACCGCGTCACATATTTCCTAGTGGGAGGGTTCGGAGAAGGCCTCTCTGGGTCGTTGTTGGGCATATTCGGCAATTATTTTGCGCCGTAGGAAATGTTCAAGTCACGGGCGACTTGGAGTGGAGAGGAGATGGAGATGACAGCTGTTAAAAGGGGCACGAAGCCGACTTTCCTCTGCTCAGACGGGGTTAAATTCCGATGGCGTCGGAAAAAGTCGAGAAGGGTAAATGACACCGCCAATTGACCACCAAGACTATTGATCATGCTACTCACGTGATTGAGAGTCTTCTCCATAGTTTCCCCGAGTTGTAATTTGGTCTTCTAAACTAACTACGAAGTGCTTCGTCATGGGATGATCCGATTTACGTTAGATGGTAACCAGCCCGTCCCATCCAGGCTCGTCCTGCAGCATTACACCTTGCCAGCCGACTTGAACACTTCTACCATGAGCCTCTCGATGCCCTGAGAATAAACCTTCACTCCCTCTGTTTGCAACTTCGTGAGCTCAACTTTGTTGCAGTTCTCCTCTATATACTTGTGATAGCCGTTCCTGACGTTTCGGTTCTGATTGATCTTGACCATTCCCCTGGACATCGCCTCCCGCACCATGTCATCTGATAGTGGGTGAGTTCCGTGCAGAACAAGCGGTGTCGTGCCTCCAAGCGCTTCATGGATCTTCTCGAGTCTTATTTAATTAGTTAGTTAGCCATGGGTCTAACATCGGGAATTGGACTGGCTTCCCACCTTTCCATCTGCCAATTCTTCTCAGCGCCGCCCGGAGGATACGGCCCGTGAACATTCCCAAAACTGGGAGCAAGGAAATGCACTCCAGTGGCCTTGACAAACTTGGCAGCGTCCTCAGGATCTGTCCAGACGCTTTCGAGGTCGATATTTGGAAGTCCATCCTCACCACCTTCCATCCTGCCCAGCTCTGCCTCCACAGTGATGTTTTTCTGCTTGGCTCTGTCTACCACGGATCGAACATATTTGATGTTCTCCTCCTCTTCAAACATGGACCCATCAACCATGATGGAATCGAACGCACATTCAAGCGCGAGATCTGCATCTTCTGGTTTGAGACAATGATCAAGGTGCACTGCAATCGGTACCGAGGCATTATGAGCTACGTCAGCGGCGAATTTGACGAATGCCGGACCTTGGAAATTCAACGTCCAAGGAAAGGACTGAACCAGCGCCGGTGATCGACATCGCTCTGCAGCACGAATTACTGCAAGGACTCCTTCAGTGTTGTAACTGCGCAGAAGGAGTTAGTATTTTGTGAAGTGGTGCAACAGGGTGTACGAACACGCAAAATCCGCTGACGGCGTAATCACCCTTCCGAGCATCATGAATAATCTGCCAAGTTCGGTTGTTCTGGGGATATTCCATTGTTAGCCGAGAAATGCTAGGAGTTAACATTGATCTTTCAGCTCGAATGATAGACACCGCTCTTATAAACTCATAGGGGTAAAAGGAACTGTTTTAGTGCTAGATAAAAGTCAATAGATACCAAGAATCCGTAAACTCCGACAGATGCCGACGATTTGGCAGAGATTCCGACAATTTTAGCGTCTGGAGACGCTGGAAATATCATTTCCGCCTGTACAAGTCCCCTGCGTACACATTCGCTTGAGAGCATTTCCGATCGGAATTATCCAAACACCTGGTCTGAAGGTACGCGAATCATCCACCAAGCAGACCTTTGTATTGTCTGACTAAGGGATATCATATATAGAATTAGACAATTCGTAACCAAGGTCATATTCTGCTGAGAAGAAGCAACCCCAATTATGTCTTCAAAGCACCTCATTAATACCACCTCTAACCTGGTATCAGACGCCCTAGAAAGTTTGACTTACCAGTACCCAGGGCTGTCTTTGGATAGTAAAAACAAGAGCAAGTATCTTCTAAAACTATGAGGCCGCATCTGACCCTCTCTAGTCATATACTCCAACACGCATGATGCCAAGACGCATGTAACTCTTGTCTCGGGGGGTGGAGCCGGACACGAACCTGCCCACGCCGCATATGTTGGCCCAGGCATGCTGAGCGCTGCCATCAGCGGGAACATCTTTGCATCGCCAGGTGTAAAACAGATCTACAAGTGCGTGAAAGGCATCTCGAGTGCTACGGGGACGATTCTCATTGTTAAGAACTACGCGGGCGATCTCTTCCACTTCCATCCGGCAGCGCAGAAATTGAGAGCTGAACTTGGGCTGAGGGTAGAGGTGGTAGTCGTAGGGGATGACGTATCCCTGGAGAGGAAAAGAACTGAAAAGGTTGGAAGAAGAGGACGACAGCGTCCTCTCGCACGCACAGATCCCACTCACACGCTCTGTGCCCATCGAAGAGCGCCAGGATCCAGAAAAGGCCATGGAATACTTCCAACGGGAGCTTCATTGGATTGAGGTGTTTAACACTGGGGCGAAGATTCCAAGGAAGACGCTTTCGGACCTATCTATTGAGCTGCTACTTGGAGAGAATCAGCTGGAAGGCGGTTTGAAAGGAATACCCAGATTCAGCGATTATGTACCCAATAAGCTTGATTAGGAGAAGGCTGAGCTGTAATAGCTTAGCTAAGTACAAGGGGATTGCTTAGGATAGAGAATCTTCAAAGCGAATACACGCGCTTCTTGAAGTTTGCGGACATGATGATCTCCGAGCCATCTGAATCAATGCCAAACACACCTGTATCCATGGCGTTCCCCTCGGACATGCAATCCAGTCACTTCTCTGTTTTTGTGTCAACATAATATGTCGATGTCGTAGCATATCTGTGTATAATGGCTTCTGAGCATAAAGCCCTTGTCTAGAAAGTGAATAAGATATGAGCTATCCAACGTCAATCTCAACACTGCCTATATCTAATAAAGCTCGACGATAGACTTGCAGCCCTTGGATATAGCCTATGATGGCGGCGTGTTACCATGAGCGTCCCTAAGATCAATACCAGTACTGCCTGCGTCCAATAGAAGTTTAACAATAGATTCATAGCCTTCTTCTCTGGCTTTCCATAGCGGTGTGTAGCCTTCATGATCGACGGAATCAATCTCAACGCTGCCCGTGTCTAACAAAAACTTGACAATAGACTCACGGCCTCCCCATGCGGCCATATATAGCGGCGAACGTCCATAATAACTTCTGCAGTCGATCTCGGCACTTCCTGTGCTCAACAGAAGCTTGACGATGGACTCGTGACCATTCATAGCCGCCATCGATAGCGGTGTGCGTCTTTCGGCATCCCTAGAATCGATCTCAACACTACCCGTATCCAACAGAAGCCTAACAATAGACTCGCGACCCCAGAATGCGGCTTTCCATAGCGGCGTGCAACCATAGTCATCCCTCGACTCGATTTCGACACTTCCTGTACCCATCAGAAGCTTGACCATGGATTCTCGACCCCTATTTACGGCTTTTGATAGCGCCGTCTGGCCCCAGTGATCCCTTGACTCGATGTCGACCCTTCCTGTACCTAACAGTGCTTTGACAATCGACTCGTGACCCTCGGATACAGCCTGCGATAGTGGCGCGTCACCATCCGTATCCTGCGAATTGATGTCAACACATTCTATGTCCAATAGAAGTTTGACGATAGAATCATGACCCGCGAGTGCGGCTATCGACAGCGGTGTGCAGCCTGTAGCATTCCTCGAGTTAACATCGATGCTGCCAGTGTCCAACAGAAGCTTGGCGATGGACTCTTGACCGTGCAATGCGGATACTCTGAATGCCTCGTCAAGATCTTTTCCGCCAGCCTTCAATGCCTTTTTCGCAGTCCGCTCTTGCCCATTGGCAGCTGCCCATATTAGGGCGGAGCCGCCAGACTGTTGTGCGTTGCGGTGATATAGAAACTGATTCAGACAGGCGTAAAGACAGCGGGTAGTCCTGACCAGCGCGCTGATATCCCTCTCTGAATCAAGCTGCTCTGCGATACCAATGAGCAGTTCGTTCGGGAGCTGGAACATCGTGAAGGGGCAGCTTTGTGCGCTATTGAGTTAACATATGTGTAAAGAAGAAAAATCTGTCAGACTTGTACTCCGTAGCTGGGCAGCTTTCCATCGGTCCGACAAAAGTAAAAGCGTAGTTGCTGCCTAAGATACGACAGGGTGAATAATAGGTTTACAAGGGTGTTGCTGCTTTTTATGTCTCTGTGTGGGACCAAAGTTGAAACCGTCGTGGAAAAAAGCGTGGGTAACAATAAGCCTTCAATTTCAACGACATCACTGCACTGCAACAACCAGTTTGAGAAACAGTTGTTCCATGTCTTGGGTTCAACAAATAGCGCCTATGATGACGCAAAAACCACTGGTAAGGAGAATCGTCAAGGGATCGGATGTCGTGATCCGTCAGCCCAGGCTTCTGAATGCAGTGATGAATACGACTGCCTAGGGGGTAGCGATGCCTTAGTTCCTTGACTACATGTAGGAAAACAGCACAGAAAGATCTATGTTAAAGGGACACAAATATTGCCATGTTTCAAAGGCTCAATCACGATGATACAAGAGCCACCGTAACTTGAGTCATGCAGTCCAAGATAGGGAGAGGTTGATCAAAGCTTGACTCGATGCTGCCGTGGCCATAGTGAATGAAAAACGTGGCAAAACTCGAGTTGGGGTAGTTGCTGGTAGCTGGATTCGGGGGTTAACGCGCCATTATTACTCAATATGTATGACAATGAAATCGACCATCATGGTGATCCATTGAGGCTGCCACATTTAATTCGAGAAGGTTACCAGGTTTGACAGAATTAGAGCCCCTCTATGGATGGACGGCTCAAATTCAAACAAGTCCCGACGAACACTGCAAGACTCGAGAGACTTACTTGGAAGACAAAATGTAATGGCTTATAACCTCCTTGCAAGTCTCCTTCTTCGAAGAAGAATATGAGTAGCCTCGACCCACTACTACGGCATTTGTATTCTTGTGTACGAAAGATCTTACATCATCCGAAGCCAGCTAAGATTTCGATCTCCCATCTGGCGAGAAGGTTTACCATCGCTAGAAGAAAACCGCAAAGTGAGTGGCTAAAGCGTCGTCAGAAGATCCGAGTAGTCAGTCTTTCCAGAAATTAGCCCATACACTTGATACAGAAATCGTCCCACTAACACACCCTTGACCCAGTCTCGTCCTGGCTTTCAGGATAACTCTTGCCTTCGCTTCTATGTAGATAGTCCTAAGCAAAAGCGAGAACGAAGGCCGAGAGGAAAGGGTTTCGCCAGAATTCATTCATATGGCACAGCATCAGGGATTCAACAGCACCCTTGTTAAACCTCGGTTTACTAGTTTAGAATATTCATTAACTCCACACACGTTACAGTCATTTGCTTTTGATGCTGCAACATACGAGTTCTCTGTAATCCTTCCTCCAGCTCTTGACACCAATCAATCTTTTTTTGGTTGTTCCATCGCACATTCGTCATTTCAATTTCCAACGAATGAAGGGCGGTCATCATCTCGAACCCAGACTGTAGGCGGCAAAGAAGATACGCTTCCTTTTCATCTCGCTCTAAACCTGCATCCGCATCTTGAGATTCTCCTCCACGTTCGAACTCATGATCATCGTCCAATAGCTTTAGTCTCAGTCCTTGAAGTCCATAACACCAACATTGACAGAGTTTCTGCCATTGTTGTGCAAAACTGTCCTTCATCATCATCGAGATTCTCAAGTCCAGTCTTGCAAATCGCAGACTGTTTTGCTGCCATGGTGCAAGATTCCTGGTGAAGGCGCTCGCCACCGACAATCCGGACGAAAAGCAATCTATGAAGACGAACTCGTTCAATTCAAATGGTATGGTTCTCGCTTCGTGGTAGACTTGCTTGTTCATCCTCAACACCGATGACGGGATGCGGGCCAAGGTCCGGCTCGGTGACAAAAGTTGAGTATGAGCTCGCTTGGTCACAGATATTTTGTGGCTTGAACCCGAACCATCGCTCGGGTTGATGGCTTGGGCTTCTATCATTTGAGTGATATAGATGTTTCTTATTAAACGGGGATATCCAGGAGCCATCTCAGGAGGCTCTATCGGATGGGTGACATACACCCAGCCATAAATTGACAATCGAATTTCAATTGGGATTCTCAAAAAGGGAGGTTTATCTCTCCGGTGCCGGCAGGTAGATTCGCAGTCTGGTAGCATTTTCGAAGAATATGACAGTAAAGTTTAGGTGTCGTAATAGTCCTTCGATATCGTAAGGAAAGACTTCCGACGGTTGACATTGCGGAAGTCTTCTGGGAGCTCTTTCCGACGTTGACCACTGGAGAACTCGGCGTCGTCGGTTCGCAATCAATTACTGTGTTTTCCATCGAGGATGATGTGAAAGTGTCACATTCACAAGCTGACTGTACTTGTTCGCGCCGCAATCATGTCGTCATATCCGCGAGCTGAAAACGAGGGGTGGCGGAGTTTCCGTGAGGCACCTACGTCAGTATGATAACTGACCAATGGCCAAGAAAGGAAATGGAGATGGTCGGAAACTACCTAGCTGGACATTGAAATGAGAACAGATATCACCCCAATGAGCTTGTCGGTATTAGCCAAAGGTAGTATTCCTCCTCCCCTCAAATTCTCACGTATATAGCACACTGCAGTCGATTCACAAAGAGCCATAGGAGAAGTTAACTCTCATTGAGAACTTTTCGCAGGTGAAGCATCATTTATTAAAGTTGTATGGCCAAGGTAGGAATGTGACAAGTACTGTTCGACTGCATGTGTAAACCCGAGATAGCAAAGTATGTGCTTAGGGGTGGTCTAGGGAATCTTGCCCGCTCTGGACTTTGAGTATTAATGCAATCCGTGATGTACCTTTGCGCATAATGCCTTGACCCCTTCCACCTTTTCCGCGACTGCATTGATCTCCCGTCAACGCGTCGAGCCCTATTAGTGAACCCTTTGCAGCGATTAACACTTCACACGGTGTCCACCAGGGATAGATGGCAGCTCCTTAGAGGAGAGACGACCATGTCAGGCCAGGACTTGAACACCTTCACCCATGCGGCGGGAACTAGCATGTTTCGGCTTTCAATGCAACCAATATACCTTAATCTGGACATGGAATTACGCATCTTTGCTGACACAGCACAACTTTTGCGAAGCCTACATATGAGGTTGCCGATATCATGCGATTCCGGAGAACCCACTCACCGAACTTGGGATTTGACGGTTTATAAGCGCCGGTGCCCGCACCACAAGGGAGTGGCTGGCGGGATATCCGCCCCTCGACATCGTCGCAAGTACAATGCGGATGCACTGGGATGAGTCAGCTTCAAACTGGCTGCCATAAATAGATACCTAGTTCAAATAATGTCTACATTGATCTACATTGATCTGCATTGATCACCATTGTCTGCTATAGCTCGTATGTCAACACTCGTTGAAAGGTCTGATCAGTGTTAAAAGCGCTGGTTCTAGCAATATGAGCGCTAACACCATCAATGCCCGCCTCTCTGCCGCAGAGGATGTCATCGAGACGCCCCTGCTTATCGTTGGTGCAGGGCCATCAGGCGCATCATTGGCATGTTTTCTCTCTCACCCGCCATATTCCATGACCGGCATTATCATCTCCGCGGCATCGACCACTTCACAGCAGCCCAGAGCGCACATCACCAATCCTGCTATGCTTGAGTGCCTGCGAGACATTGGCTTAGAACAAGAGGCTCTAGAACGAGGAGAGCGTGGAGAAGAGACTATGCAACACACTCGGTGGTGCCACGACATGACTGGGGAGGAATTTGGCCGCAACTACGCTTGGGGAAACGACCCAAAGCGCCTAAAGGAATTCTACGAAGCAAGTCCTTGCAGACACTGTGATTTGCCGCAAACTGTTTGCGAGCCCATCCTCACTCAACGAGCAATGTCCGAAGGATGGGACCTCAGGTTCAAGACCAGGTTTGTGACCTTTACCAAGGAATCCGACGGCAAGCTTTTGAGTCTGGTTCGAGATGAGCTCAGCAAGAAGGAATACCACATACGGTCCAAGTACTTATTTGGTGCCGATGGTACCCGAACGCAAGTGCTGCGAGAGCTGGGAATTCCTCTAATCAAGGAACCTTCTCAGGGCATGGCATACAATGTTTTGGCAAAAGTTGATCTCAGTGAGTACATCGAGGCACGGAAAGGCAACCTGCATTGGTTTTTCCAACCTGAAGTCGACTTTCCCGATAATGCCATGCTTGCAAATATCAGAATGGTCAAACCTTGGCATGAGTAAGTAGTACCCTTACACCATTGGCATATTTTATCGAATGCTGACACAAAATCAAGGTGGATGTTCATTTTCTTTGCGAGGCCTGGGCTGGGAGAAAAATGGCAAGAGCCAACCCTTGAGGAATGCTACAAGCGATGCAGAGAGTTCATCGGCCGAGATGACATTCCTTTGAAGATCCAGGATCGTTCCAAGTGGACCATCAACGAGATTGTTGCAGAGCACTACTCGGTTGGGAATGTCTTCTGTCTCGGCGATGCTGTACACAGACATCCTCCTGCTAATGGACTCGGCTCCAATACATGTGTGCAAGATGCCTTCAACCTGGCGTGGAAAGTCAAACATGTCGAACAGGGTCTCGCTTCGCCAAAGCTTTTAGAAAGCTATAGTCTCGAGCGCCAGCCAGTTGGGCTGGGAGTCGTCAAGCACGCAAATGCAGGGTTTCACATTTCAAGAATTATATGGGATGAGCTGGGGATCTTGGAACCGACGGTAGAGCAGAGAGTCAAGAAACATAACAGTCTTAAGGATGCGACACCGGAAGCACGCGAGAGGCGCAAGAGACTCATGGCTGCAATGGATTATTCAGCTCATGCCAACAACTCTATTGGTATCGAAATGAATCATCGATATGAGTCGGAGGCGATATATCTTGATGATGAGATTGAGGCAGGTAGATCCAAGCCGGACTGGCCTGAGGACCCAATCCTGCATCACCGCATCTCTTCGTATCCAGGTCATCGGCTGCCCCATGCCTGGCTGAACAAGGCTACCCCTACCAAAAAGCACATCTCTACAATCGACCTTGCCGGGCACGGAACCTTTTCTCTCTTCACCGGCATAGGTGGCGATGCATGGGTGAAGGCGGCCCAATCGATTGAAGGAGAGCTGGGTATCGAAATCCGTACTCACACTATTGGCTGGGGTCAACAATGGGCGGATGTGTACCGCGACTGGTAAGTCTCGAAATCAGCTTGAGAATCATTCTTTCCCGTACGTACTAACGCGAGTAATAGGGAAGTCAAGAGGGAGGTTGAGGAAGATGGTTGTATTTTGGTTAGACCGGATCGTTTCCTGGCTTGGAGATCGTTCGGCCTGGAAAAGAATTGCGCTCAAAAGCTTCGGTTAGTTTTGAACAAGATCATGGGGCATTCTTAAAGCTTCCTTTTAGAAGAGTCTAGTAAATCAAGGCCTGCTCTAGATATGTTTACGTGTGTGACGGCCGTGAGTTGGGCTTCGAGGTGAATCCTCGGTCACTTTTCGATATAGAGGCATATGGTGTCGAGCCGCGAAAATGGCTCAGCCTGTTCTTTGAGATACAGCTGAGACATCATCTGCCTACGAGAGTTAGGAGCCGATCGTTCAGTTAAAGGGACCAGCCTAGAACTAGTACGTGTCTTGCGAAGCACGACATCCTGTAATTAGAAGAAGATTACAAGTTTCTCCCATGGAATTTCTTCCTCGTATACTATCATGGCCTGCTTGACATCAAATTTGCAAGTTAAAAGAAACAATCAAAAGCTCCCCCAAGACTCGATGATACACTTCCGCTCACTTTCGGGCCTGAATAAGTTTAACTGCTAGCAAGATCACATTATTTGGGGAAGCGAAGCTCAAGGGAGGTCAGGGAGTAAAGAGCTGGAAAGTGATTCATAACCCCGTCATATTCAGATTTCCTAATCACATTGCAATCATCAATTCGCTAGCTACGACTGGTATCCTAATGTCAAGTTACAAGTCCCCAGCTTCAGATGGAAAAGATATAGAGGCTCCGGACGTAGAACCTGCCCAGTCCAACGGCAAGCTTTCTAGCTCTGAAAAGAATGGCATACCCATAAGATACGAATCGCTTCCGAAAGGATTGCCAAAATTGTTTGCCAAGTTACTCGTGCTATTTATCATCTCAGCAACGGCCGCGATGTTGGGAGACCGGCCCGTAGCGGGGCTGGAGGCTCTCCTGTGGCGAGAATTTGAAGGAGGAGGGGTGTCTAGTGCACTGCTCGAGGAAATGCTGCTGTTGACGAGGCTGTTGAAGCTTTGTTTGAGGAGATACACCGATTTCCTAGCGATTCCGCTGAGCTCGACATATTGGCATAGACACCGGAGGCATTTCTTCCAGGTATCTGAGAGCGGTTCAAAAAAGACTTTGAAGTCTAGAAGTGTGCAAAATTGGCCCATTAGGATCAAGGTTCCGCAAGAGTACAAGTCTGCGGAAGCCGTTAGTTATTTCACTTCGAGATTAATAGCTTCTTCTCTAGGGATCTTACGGTTGATGTTATACCACCATGCGGGAAGAGTACCTGCTTGCATATTCTCATCCACAATCTTTACCAATGACTGAGCGGAAAAGACACACTGGGTTGCGAGGGTAGAGAGGATAAAATCCTGAAATTTGGCCTTCATTGAGTCATTTGAGAGGCTCTCCTCGTGAGTATTTTGTTTCTTGAACAAGGCAACAAGTGCAGGCTGGAGTAGAAGCATTCGAACGTGATAGAACCTGTAATTGATGTCAGTTTGCAAATGGTGTCCGAAAGCCCTAGCACTTATAGGTATACCTCTGGAAGAGCCGTTTGGCCTGCGTAGAAATATCTTTTCTACTCGACGGAGAAGGCATTGACGATGTAATAGGATCGTACCTGAGATAGGCGGGGAGAGAGTTCTGCCACTCTGTGAGCATCGAGTCCAGGCTGAGGATACGCTGCGTGTCGACAGGGGCGCCTCTGTGAGCTTTCGGGGCATCTGAAGGCCAAGACTCAACAGGTGTGACGTGACCTGAATCCTCTTTTTCCAGTCCTTGCCCAAGTATATCGTAGAGTTGAATCATGTTTATGTATCCTTCCATGAGGGAAGGGACTCCTGTTGGCTGTTTGTTCCAGACGCCGGCTTGCTGGCTCAAAAGGTGATCGTCGATAGCCTGCGGTAGTCCAGATCTCATTTCCGACGACGGAATCATCAACGGCCTACCAAAGGACATGGATATTTCCCTGCAAGATATTCCTCCACGTGTAAGTTATTCGTTCATCAAGCGTGAAGGGAACCGCATTTAGAGAGGGGTTTGGTACCTATCTAGCATAACGCATCCGTGCCAGACGCGAAGCCGCATTTCACACTCCATTTGCGTCGCATTTGATCCTAGTAGGTTCCGCCGACGGGCTTCCTTCGAGGTCAATTGCAAGCCCATATTTTGCGCCATTCGAATAGTCAGACCGAGAATGTTCCAGCACTTGGAGAACTTCTCGGTGCTTTGCAGATAGAATGCCATGAGAAGTCCAACTTGAACCAGCTCGATTCCCACGTCATCATCCATGACATCAAGCAGGTCGAGCTTCTGAGCGTACGAGAAAAAGGTCTCGGCTCGAGGGACATTCTGATCTGGTGGAGCGTTTGGATCCAGTAATAAGGCAATGGCGAACACCATGTGCACCATGGCAGGAAATATTTTCCCATGTGTAGATCTTGGGCAAATACCTGAACAGCGAGACGTTTGTGTAGTAGGATTCGTCTTCTCTGGCTCCCACAGTGCCGCATATTCTTGCATAAAAATCTCCTGGCACAAAATGGGGAAGTGTATGTCGCAGATCAAGAAATATGACTTGACAAGAGCATCGGCTTGCCTTCGAGGCGGTAGACACCAACTCATTACTCCCCCAAGCTGATCACACCCACGGCAGAGACTCGGTCTATGTTTCCTTGACTCTGACATGACGATTTTCGTAGCACTTGGTGTCGTCGACTCGTCATTCTTGGTTATGTAGTCAATGACTTGTTGGATGGGTCTGATCAACACATTTACACCGGATGGCTGCTGGCCCCAAGATAATTCATTCGAAGGAGATATGTTTCTTCCTGCGATCTTGAGGACTTCATCATTATCCACTGAATGGCTTCGTGGAGGGAAGTCATCCAACGAAGATGGGTCTTCTGGAAGGGCGAGTGATGGGTCTAGACTCTGTACGTGGGCTGTCCCAAGTTGAGATTCGGTCTGCCCGTGGCTTGAGTTGCTGCCATCTTGTTCGGTCGACGAGTGAGGAGTAGGTAGAGTAGCATTAGTCGTTAGATCTTGCGGCATGATCCGAAAAGCCGGAGTTGCGGCTTGAGCCTTTTCGATTTCTTCAATTCTGGAACTCAAAGATTGTATCAAGACACTGAGAAAAATGCAAAGTCAGCGACATGAGTCTCTGAAAAGATGCTACTGAAGAAGTTCGTGTCAAGACGGACCTGGTTTGCCAGCTCTTCCCCTGTGTCTCTGACGAATAGATGCAAGAGCACGAGCGCTTCACACAGCTTCCACAAGCGGGAACATCTCCATCACAACGTCTCTTCCGCGTTCGACACTCCTCACACGCAAGAGCGTTGCGGTTCCGGCGAGCTTTTCGCTTCTGTTTCGGAGGGGACGTCTGGGAGGTGATTTCGCTACTTGATCTCGGGCGTTTCGCCGACAAAGTTGTTGGAGACGCATCGTCGGCGAGAGATGTCGTGTGTGCCATCAACTCGTCCGCATTGCCAACGTTGCTGGGATCTGTGCGCGTTCTGGAATCGTGCAGTCCAGTGTCGCAAGACCCCCCCAGATGAGAGCTCAATGGGGCACCGATGACGTTCGCCTCATTGCGAACTGTGATGGAATTGTCGGTGGTTTGTTGGGAAGTCATTTGGTTTTCAAACAGAAGCAGCTCTAGCCGGATAGTGTTTGAGCAGTCGTGAGGACAATCTCCCTACTTTCTCTTTTGCGGGGAGAGGTCCGGAGTAAACCTGAGTAAACATAAAACTACGCGGTACAAGTAGATAACTAGCATTACCTTTCTTCCGTACATGGGGCTTCCCCGCATTCAATAGCCGATCGCTCCCGTCTCTGATGTTCAAATAGCGCGTTTCTGGCACTCAAAGTAGCAAATAGGAACCCAGAGATGAATGTCCTTTTGTCCAGGTATGCACGGCGGACCGGGGATCAGAGGAGGAGGGGCCGAATAGAGCCAACCCCGCATCTTCGGACAGTTATTATTAATGAGAAGTCCGGAGATTCCGCGAGCCAACTCGCCCTCGTTTTCTCTCCGCTCACCGATTCTTGCCCGCCATGACCGAGTTCCGGTTTCCAGAAAGGGGGCGTTGAGGGGTCGCCTGTGACACTACATGCAAAAGATTGTTTTAGTCTTGAGTGACAGTCCCCTCCTCACACGCACTGTGCTTACAGCATCGTCGTACTAGGAGACATGCGCTCGTTTATTGCCAGTAAGGACCTCGTTCAAATGCTCCACAAGACATCGAGCAGCTATCTACTCATGCAATTAGGGACCAGGGAACTACCTCTGACATCGACTGAATTAAAACCTTCGAAACATTCATCATCCGCCTTTGCCAACTCCATCCCCGTAAGTGACGAGTTTCGCGATACGGTACCTGACAAGATCGATAAAGCTTAGGCTACCTGGATAGCATGACTCACTTAGAGGTCCAGACCGAAAATTTTGCTGGCGTTTCCAAATGCAATCGCCTTCCTGGAATTTTCATTGATCTGTAAACCATCAAACCAGTCTGCGGCATCTTCGTTGCTCTCATAAGGGTAGTCAACGCTAAACAATACCCGTTCCTCGCCCATCTCGTCAATTGTGTTGCGCATAGTGCTCTCTCTGCGCACCCCAGCCAAAGTGGCGTAGAAGTTGTTCTGCAGGTAGTACATCATGGACTCCTTGTAAGGGCCGTTGGTTCCTCGAATGCCAATAGCGAGGCGGTGGTCAATGCGATGGACAAGGAATGGCAAGGACTCTGCGCAATGTCCGAGGATAATATGCACATTTGGGTAGCGATCGAGAATGCCCGAGCACATGATGCGCAAAGCGTGGCCTGCCGTCTCGATCCCAAATCCGTACGCTGCTTGGGACAGGTTGGGGAGATCTTGGTACATTCGCTGCTGATTCAGCGGGGGAATGCGAGGGTGCAAGTAGAGCGGCACGTTCAGCTCGCTCAACTTTTTCCAAAACGGCTCACACTTTGGGTCATCCAAGTACTGTACATCGCTGACATCGTTCTTGTTGATGTTGGTAAAGCCGTTGATCAAGACGCCCTTGGCACCCAGCTGCTTGACGGCACGCTCCAGTTCCTTCGCAGCCTCCTCGGGCTTCTGCATGGGCACCGAAGCAAAGAAGCCGAACCTAGTGGGGTGCGCTTTGACGTAGAGATCATGCAGCGCATCATTTGTCTTGCGGGCAAGGTAAACAGCTTCGTTGGCATCCAGAATGCCTTCCACGCCCGGGCACGTCAGGGAGACAATGGCGTAGCCGATGCCACTAGCGTCCATGGACTGGAGCCGCTTTTCAATGTTGTTGAGACGATCATCAATGTCCTCGAGAAATGGAGTATTGTATGGGGGCAGGCCGGTTTTGCTGCCAATAATCATGGGCGTTGGAGGGTGCGTGCTGTGCGCCACAAAGTATGGGCTACCGACGGCCTCTTCCAGGGCAATTTTACCCTGGAGGCGCTCCACGGGAATGGACTCTGTTGTCTTGCGGTTGAGGGCCATTTTTAATTTGAATTTTCACAGTGAGGGTGGTACGTCTGTAATTGAATGTCATGAGGATGAATACACTCTTCTAAGTTATCAAGATCCCTCGACGTTGGAAAGGCCTTTATAGTCGTTTACTAGGAGCATGCAATAAACCCTGACTGAATGTGATTCCTATCCGCGACACCAAGTACAATGTATTTCCTGGCGATTATTTCACACGAACTCAATACTGACGTGACAAATTGAACCATGAAGTAGATCTTCCCGGCTATGATACCCGCAGCATGCAGCTGGGGAGTTAGTATGAAAGCTGCAGGGGTGGACAGGTACGGAGTGGTGGATCACATTGTTAACCTGTGGCTTCTTGCGGGACTTCCGCTGGGCGGATCTTTCTTGCGGAATATCCGCACAGTCAATCGAAGAAGTCTCGCGGGTTTTTGGGTCCAAGGTTGCATGCGGTGATTGACTAGCAACTACGTAGCTGTCGGCGATTCAAAGCGAAGGCGATTTGGCTGCGTGAGGAGGGGAGGCATTGCTTTTGCTTGGTTCGAAGGGAAATAGCAAACACATGCCCATCAACACGGCTAGGTTGCTACGCAGCTATTCGGAGGATAATTTTTTTTTTTAACTCCGTGAAAGCTAAATGATCGAACTTATTCTGACTACAGAATT
Source organism: Rugonectria rugulosa (assembly GCA_023509875.1). Taxonomy (NCBI): domain Eukaryota; kingdom Fungi; phylum Ascomycota; class Sordariomycetes; order Hypocreales; family Nectriaceae; genus Rugonectria; species Rugonectria rugulosa. Next base: position 58,656 of record JALNIO010000126.1, read on the forward strand.
GTACTGCAACTGTCTTGATGCCATGTTATCTGGCAATCGCAAACTCCCAGGTTCTTCACATCCATAGTCTAGGGTAATGCGGGTTAAAGCGGTCTTCGTTCCTATCTTCCGCTGAGTAAGCTAGTGCAACAGCTAAGTGTACCCACCCAAGTAGCTTATCCCCAAAACGGCCTAATCAGCGACGAGGCGATGGATCCGGCGGGGTAGTCTCTCGACGGCTTGGGTCAGATGCGGAGACCCCGCATTTACCTATCCAGAGATGCTGGAAGCAATCGGATAAGTCATGCACAAGATGGTGCATCGCACCTAAATTCTGGGCGCCCAATATGTCTTCCAGCCTCACAGGTGAGTGGCAGGTATTCTAGGTATTCAATGGAAGAGGTATATCCTAATCCTAATTGCCAGTGCTTTCGTGACCTTGGAGTACATCGGGCTTAGGGTCTCACAGAGATGGGGTCAAGCCGTATGCCAACTTCAAAGGGACTGGACGAGCCTATGTATACGAGAATGCTAGTATAACGCCAAGTTGAGCAAGGTGCTGAGTTACAACGGCAATTCTTGGCCCCAACACCGCATGATCACGTTACGACGCAACAAACGTCTCCAGATGCCCCTGGCGAAGCAAGCCCTCGGACCTCAACTAAAAAAGCTAGCTATAACATATGTTGTGGACGCCGAGGGTAACAGCAGGGTGTATGTCAGTAATAATGTGATCCCGCTGTCAATCATCTTGAGCGGTACCCAGTAAGAGCTATTCAGTGCTCTTTATAGACATGAAGAAGGGCACACGTTTGACTTCGCGACCGCGACCCAACTGTATTCATTTCACGATGATTCTCATCCGAGTTGGTTCTGATGAGAACTCGAGGACACACTTTAATTGGTTTAACTTCACTGGGGTAGATTTCAACGGTATGGTATATCTTTGTCCCTATAAGACCAGGGAGCGAGTGAGGGTGAGTCAACATAGAAGTGTTGAGATTGTCAAGGACTTTGAATGTATAAAGAATGTACATGGTTCTGACTTTGCTCGAGGATGTATGCTAGTCAGCATGCGATCAATATCTGTACAGCTTTCTCAGCTTCTCAGTTATTAGGCAGGTATTATCAATATGTTCTGCATGATTTGGTCCATTACCGCAGTCGTCTCACACCATGAAAGTGAGAAAAGCGTTGCCCTAGTGCGAGGTGCGGCGTTTCCCACGCTATCGTCATAATATCAAACCATGCCAATTTATCGTAGTTCGATTAGATGGTGAGAGAAATGCTATCGGACGCGGAATCTCCGGGTTTGGGACGATGAGAAGGTTGGCGGCGACCCGGAGGTGCCGCAGTGGGTAAACTAATGCCACTGAATCATTGTGAATTGCTTGTAGAATACACATGGCTTATCAATTTAGTTGAAATCTAAAATGAAGCGTTTGTTAAAAGGGAGAAAAAGGATCAAAATGCATCGGGAGAGTGTCTCGAATCTACGAGTCCTTGTAGAGTATCCAATCCCCGCTTCGCACTACTACACAGGTCCTTATTTCAACTTGCTCCTGTACTTTAATCTCTCATGGATCCCTCCAAGGTAAAGATTCCTCCGCTGAAGGACCTCACTATTGAGAATATCACAGAAAACGTGCTCTTGATTAACTCCGCCAATCCATCTCGGCGTCTCAAATTTCTACTCGAGCGCCTTGTCGTACATCTGCACAACTTTGCTCGCGAAACTCGCCTCTCAACGGAGGAATGGATGCAAGGAATTCTCTTCCTGACAGCAGTCGGCCAAATTTGCACAGATGTTCGCCAAGAATTCATTCTTCTAAGCGATATTCTGGGCCTCAGTCTGCTGGTTGACAACATCGACCACCCAAAGCCCGCTGGTTCAACGGAAGGGACGGTGCTCGGTCCATTCCATACTCACGAGGCTGAGCAAGTAGAGAGCGGGACTCTTATATCACAAGACCCGAACGGCGAGCCTCTTTTGGCAGTGTGCACAGTCAAGGATGCCCACGGAAACCCCATTTCTGGCGTCAAAGTCGACATCTGGGAGACAGATTCAGACGGCATGTACGACGTCCAGCATACAGACCGAGACGGCCCCGACGGGCGAGGTGTCCTCACGAGTGATGAAGATGGAACCTTTTGGTTCAAGGGCATCGTGCCGGTGCCATATCCCATCCCGCACGACGGGCCTGTCGGCAAGCTTTTGCTAAAGCTAAACCGCCATCCTATGAGGCCCGGCCACATGCATTTCATGTTCGAGAAAGAGGGCTGGGATAAGCTCATCACAGCCTTGTACTTGAAGGGCGACCCTTACGAGACTTCGGATGCCGTCTTTGGGGTCAAGGAGTCTCTCATCATTGAACTGGGGACAGTTGACGATGAGTTGGAAAAGAGATATCCAGGGACAAAGGGAATGAGACTTCTTAAGTATGATTTTGTGCTGGTGTCAGAGGCTGAGACATCGACGTTGAGGGATAGAAACAGTAAGGAGGCTTTGGCAAAGTTGGGTATGGAAGTGAGAATTGTCGAGGGACTGCCTGTTCCTGACGTGGACTGAGCACTAATGGGACCTGCATTGATGGACTATTGCTGGAAAGAGTATTTGAGATTGCATATTGTGTGTTGTTTAAGTGAAGAAAGAAGGATTTCGAAATCAACTGCGTTTGCAAATCCAATTCATCTAATGACCTCACACCAGATCAAGCGACTGCTTCGATTAGGAGTTGCGAGAGATGAGGGTCAATTCACATGCGAATGTGCCATCTGCCGTCTGAAATGAGATCAATTAAACTTCGATGCCTATATTACCGAAGCTGGTCGAACAGTCGTACCCAAACGCAGATTCCCACTCCTCCGTTGGGCGTCTCTATGGGTGTTTTCAAATTATGGACTCACACAGACTAACATAGTTTGGTGGGTTTATTGTTCTCGTTTCTGGGGATAGACTTGCATCTACCTACTCAACATTAAGCCATTAATAAATGTATTACTCAAGGAAACCAAACTGGTGGGCTGTTTGGTTTAGTCTACTGCGGTTGAGCTGTAGGCCTCCCACGGTCCCAAATGTCATCAAACACTACGGGATCAATCCGAGCGGAGGAGCTTACCCGAGCACTCGAGGGCGGAGTTCGGATATCCCGCAAGTTAGCTACGACGTCCGCAGACCCCCCACCTGCTGCGCTCATGTGAGTGTTAGTTAGGGCAAGGCTAATGGATGCTATCGTTCATAGAAAGACTCATGTGAAGGATGAACTACTCGAGCAGCTACATTAACAATGCAACAGAGCGACCACATATTGGTTTCTAACAATAAAACTGTAGTATCACATTCCGGTATCTAGTTTTCAACCTCAATCGCCCGAACTTACTAGACAAGTGACAGGCCAGCAATAAGTCAAGATGACTTCCACAGGTGCTTCAAATGTTGATGTTCTCATCATTGGGGCTGGTCCATCTGGGTAGGGCCCATTCTAATTTCCTGTTAACCTTGGTTCCACCTGGTTCAGGGGCACGTATATTCCCCAGGTGCACCCCGGATTACTAAAACAAAAGTATGTAGGCTCATGCTCTCGACCTGGATGGCCCGATTGGGTATAAAGACTCGAGTTATCGAGAAACGCCATTCTCCCATCAATAGTGGGTATGGAATTGCTTCCCACCGAAGGTGTCTCGGCTGAGCAGCAGTACTTACTTGACGACAGACAAGCAGATGGATTGCAAAGCAGGACATTCGAAGTCAGTTCCGATTTTCAATGAGATGCGGATAGCAGCTAAACAACCCACGGATCTTCGATTCTTTAGGATTCGGCCAAGATGTGTGGCGCGAGGCAAACCACATGCTCGAGATTAGGTTTTGGGTGAGTCCCATCCATTTTCTTTAGATGTTTCTCCCAAAGTCTCAGTTCTTCCTAACATAATGCAGAATCCCGACAAGGATGACAAGATATTTCGATCTGATAGAATCGTGGACACTATGCCGGGACTGAGCCGCTTTCAACAGGCTACACTCCACCAATGTTAGCAGAAACGCTCGGGGACCCGTCACGTAAGAAGGCTGATTTGGATTCTACAGCTCGTATCGAGGATTATCTTGTGGAATATGTCCACAAGCACAGCAATATTGAGATTGAACGTGGTATCATGCCGGAGGCCCTGCACATTGACGCAGACAAATCGGAGGACAAGGACGCGTACCCCGTCTCTGTGACTCTCCGACACCTTCCCCTTGAAGATTCTTACCCCCTAGGCGCTCCGAAAGGAACAACTGGTTCTTCTGTTCCAAATGGACTCTTCACAAGTAACCTCACGGCCGATACCACGAACATTTTGCTGGGCAAGGCGCAGACAGACTCAAGGTCGTATACTGAGACAGTACAGGCCAAATACGTGGTTGGCTGCGACGGCGCACATTCATGGACACGCCGGCAGATCGGGTGCCAGATGGAAGGCGAGCAGACGGACTACATTTGGTCTGCTAACCCTCTAACCCAGCCACTATATATCAACAACGACTGATGAAGCCTTACAGGGGTGTTCTCGACATAATTCCCATCACCGACTTTCGTAAGATTGCCATGTAATCCTGGTTGCGACGGAAACTGACACTTAGGGGCTCAGCCGATATCAGATATCGTTGTGCTATACACTCCAGTTCGGGAAGCATGATGGTAATTCCTAGAGAGAACAAATACGTAAGATTATACATCCAGGTTGCCGCAAGAGAAGAGGACAACGCAAAGGTACAGTTCACTCAACATCAAGTGCTAGTAAAGGTCGTGATTTTGCTGATCGCCGAAACAGATTGATCGGTCCAAGATCAACCCAGAGAACCTCCTCGCATCAGCAAACAAGATTCTCTCCCCATACGAGTTGAGCTACAAACATTGCCATTGGTGGACCGCCTACGGCATCGGACAGAGGGTAGGCTCCAAGTTTTCCGCCAACAACCGAATCTTCCTCGCTGGAGATGCTGTGCATACCCACAGCCCCAAAGCTGGGCAGGGGATGAATATCAGCATGCATGACAGTAGGTTACCGTGTTGCAACGCCCAACGGATATTCTGCGATTCGTGCTGACATTTACTTAGCGTTCAATCTCGGGTGGAAGCTTGCTTATGTGATTAGGGGCTGGGCTGATCGCGCTCTCTTAAGCACTTACAGCTCCGAACGACGGCACATTGCTAAACAACTGATTGAATTCGACTACAAATTCTCCCGTCTGTTCTCGGGACGACCTGCAAAAGACATTCTGGACAAAGAGGGCATCGACTTGGAGACGTTCAAGAGGGTCTTTGCAAAAGGGAACTTCTTCGCCAGCGGCTGCGCTGTCGAATACAGCTCCAGCCTCATTGTGGCCAGGCCGCAGAGTACCAGAAAAGAAGAAGCGGCCGATACACTGACAATAGATACCTGTTGCAAGGTAGTTGGGAAGCAAAGCCTTGCTCGTCATATTCCTATTGGGGCGCGGATGCCCAGCTACAAGGTTCTCAATCAGGCGGATGCAAGGCCGTGGCACCTCCAAGAGCTGCTGCCGAGCAATGGATCTTGGAGGATCGTCGTCTTTGCCGGAGACATACTCGCATCGTCTCAGCTCTCCCGCTTCAAGGCACTGGGCAAGGCCCTGGATTCCCCGGGCTCGCTTCTCCGCCGATACACTCTACCAAAGGGTCCTAATAATCTTGACTCGCTGATAGAGATGCTCACAGTCCACTCAGCGCCTCGAGAGAAGGTCGAGTTGTGCTCTCTTTCAGACGTGTTTCACCCCTTTTCTGAGGAATATGGCTGGGACTACAATAAAGTGTTTGTGGATGATATATCGTATCACGAGGGGCATGGGCAAGCGTACAAGAATTATGGGATCGACCCACAAACGGGATGTCTCGTCGTGGTTCGGCCAGACCAATATGTCAGTTGGATTGGAGACTTGGAAGACGTAGAAGAGATGGACCAATTCTTCTCGTCAGTCTTGGTGGCGTAATCTTAGGGTCTCGTTCATGTTTCGCCTTCGCTGCCTTGGGATACGGGAGGCAGAGAGTTGGCTTCGAGCATTGTTCTTTTCAATCTAGCCTCCAGCTGATTCATAATAATCAGTACCTAGAAACCACTTCGTGATATGTAGAGCATCCGAAGTCGTCTCATACGTGCGCGCTACTTCGATCGTGAGAACAAGACTGATACATGATGCATTCATGATTGTAGCAGACATGGGGATAAATCTCCTAGATGAGGCCTAAGACAAAAATTGTTGTGAGTAGGATCCCGGGGCTGATGTATAGCTTTTTTCTCATAAGATACAGGCAATTATTCGACGTTTTATTCTTTCGGCTCTGTAGCCACATACTATTCTAAGTGGACTGAGGCAGTATGATTTGGGCGGCGATTCATCGAGCGTATTGACAATTGAGGTTCCACCATATAACGGTTGATTTGGAGAATTTTCACAGGTCCTGAAGTGATTAGGGGAGTACTTGTTGCGATCAATTTGTCCTGATAGCCAGGACAACCAAAATCTAGTCTAAGCTGCAGTTTGAACAGGCCACAACCAACATGCTTCTACTCTAATAAAGGGGATCATCAAGAATGTCATGATGACACGGTTAAATCTTTCACCTATTACTTGGACCCGAAAACCTTGATCTTGTCGTCCAAAGTGACGAATGTCTTCTCTTTCGGCGGGGCCACCTTCTCCCCAAATACGAGCTGGGCCGTCAGGACCCAAGTGTCTGGCAGATTCCAGATCTGGCGTGTCTTGGTATCAACATACGGATTTTGATGTTGAAGAGAGCAGCCAAATCCCTCCAGAGTCAATGCAGTCCAAGCTAGTTATGACGTTAGTGATCTCAGGGATTTCCCGGACAAAAGGCCAATTGCGCACTGATGTATTGGTTTATGCCGGTGGTGTGTTCGGCAAACTGCTGCGCCTTCAAGGCAATCTTGGGATGCCGGATGGCCAAGTCGACAACAGCATCCTGGTCTATGAAAAACAAAACCTACGGCCATGTTTTATTAGACGATAAATCATTTTCACGTTTGGAATACTTACCGTTCCGTAGCCGTTGGCAAAGCCTTTGATCCTTGCTGAAGATGATGCATAATCTTCAGCACTCAACCTGTCCTTCTGTACCTCATCTGTCAAGGCCCAAAATTTGTCATGCTCGGCCCCGAGGAGGACAACCGCTCGACTGGGCATCAGGTTCAGGGAGCTAGGGCAATGCTTCACGGACTCGGTCACGATCTCGACGATCTTGTCATCTGGGATGAGAGATGACTTCTTGATCGCGTACGAAGACCTTCGTGTCCTGACGTGCTCAAGGAACTGTTCGGACATAGTGATGGGTACTGGTTTGGAGTTGTGGAAATAATCTGACTGCAAAGGATGAACAACCAACAAGTTGAAGGTGGAAATCGGTCAATCCTAATGTACTCGTTCATAGCGTCGGTAGCATCACGTCATGGAGAGTAAGGATGGAATCTGCTTCACGATCGTTCCATCAAGCACGGCCCATCATCTCGTCCATTAGGACAAGCGGTCTCGTGTGGCGGGATTTCCGCAAAGCGAATTGGCGGGGTGGATAACTGCTGTTGGGCTTATCTAATTCGACCTGCTTTTGCGGAGTATCCGCAGGAAATGAATTGTCGGTTGTATGCCGAGATATCAGTGACCCCAATCTTGCTTGATGGTAGTGTTCGCCGAGGTTTCTCTGATTACGGATCAATTTATTGTTCTAGTATAAAAGCTTGATTGCAGAGAGTACCCAAATCTACCAGTGGGCAACCATGCTATATTCTAGCACGCCTTGAATCGACATGCTACAATGGCTACCTGTTGTCTGAAGGGATTCCGATGGGATTTCGATCCTAAAGGCCATGAGACGGCTCTTGGCGGAAGAAAATGCTACGTAACGGGATCGAATGATTCAGTAGCCATCATGATTATTCATGACCTTTTTGGCTGGACATTTCGAAACACCCAACTTATAGCTGATCATTACGCGGAAGAAGTCGATGCCACTGTCTATGTCCCTGACTTGTGAGCTTTTTTCCCATCCGGTTCCATTGACCGACATATTAATCTTGTGCGTTTTGTGTAATAGCTTCGGTGGCGAGGTCATTTCGCCCGAGATTCTTTTTGATAAAAGCCAGATGACCCAGTTTGACGTGCCTGGCTTCTTAAAACGCAATTCTAAAGACGTGAGGGAGCCCGAGATGGTTGAATGCGTCAAGGAGCTCCGCGATAAATACAAGCGCATCGGGGCTATGGGGTTCTGTTACGGAGGCTGGGCTGTGTTCCGGCTGGGGTCAAAAGGCCGCGGGCTTGATTGCATCTCAACTGCTCACCCAACCAACCTCACGAAGGAGGAGATCCAGGCTGTCGGCGTTCCGGTCCAGATTCTGGCGCCTGAGTTCGACCCCATGTTCACCGAGGAGCTCAAGGCCTACAGCAACGAGACGATCCCGACCTTGGGCATTGCTTTCGATTATCAGTTTTTCCCTGGAGTTGAGCACGCCTTTGCTATTCGGGGTGACGCAAGAAACCCTCTAGAGAGGGCCGGGATGGAAAGGGCTAAGAATGCGGCTGTCCTGTGGTTTCGCGAGTGGCTGCACCAATAATCATATCTGTATAAATGCCACTGTGCAGTCGGGGTCAATGACGGAAACAAGAATGAAAGAGGAAGAAATGAACCGGAGATTAGCAAGTTGTACTCGTCTAAAATCTAAATTTCTATGGATAGGAAGGCTTTGTGCCTGAGAAAGATACAGGAAGATGTGTCTCCAAGTCGCGACCTCTAATCGTCGTGTAAGCCCCCTCTCCCTACAACTCATCATGATTCCAAGAGCTTGAACCAGGCTGTCAATGTATAGTCAGGAAACGTATTAGGTGCGATAGTAAGCTTCCCGGGCAGCCAGATTTGTGTCTGCTGATGAATTGCTTATAAATTGGTTCTGTGTTGTCGCTGGAATCTCCGATGCCGGTGTCGCTCGTCACTCGTCTAGCGGGGAGTTAAGAGACTTTCCGGAATGAATGTGATTGGGCGTCGGGGATTTATAAAAGCATGACCAATAAATCTGCGAGAGGGAGCGCTCTTTATTCTCCCTGGAATTAACGAGTCTTTTATTTTCTATTTGGTAGAAGAAATAACAATGGCAACCCCTCAAGAAATTCACCAGAATGGAACGGCCGATGGATGGCACGGCGTCATTGCTCCGGACGGCCCCTTCCCACCAGTCCCTGGCCGTTATCGTCTCTACATTGGTAAGTATATTCACAGACTCACAGCCTTCAGTACCTCATCTGACACTCGATCGTTAGGACTCTTCTGTCCTTGGGCACATCGAGTAAACCTTGTACGACACCTCAAAGGGCTGACGGAAATTATCCCCATTTCAATTGTGAAGCCGTATCCTAAAGGCGATGAAAATGGATGGCCCGGCTGGTGTTTTCCAGAATCAAATGATGAGTATCCCGGTTCCACGGTTGACCCTCTTTTCAAGAGCAAATATTTGCATGAAATCTATTTCCGATGCGACAAGGATTACAAGGGTAGGTACTCTGTCCCTCTCCTCTGGGACACGGTGGGTGAGACCATTGTGTGCAGCGAGTCCGCCGAGATGCTGCGCTGGCTGCCATCTGCGTTTGACAGTATCCTGCCATCGGGCTCCATAGGTGGCTCTCTCGATTTGTATCCAAGCCATCTCGCAGCTCATATTGACGACATCTCTACCTGGCTACAGTCTGAATTGAACTCGGGCGTTTACCGGGCTGGGTTTTCTAAAAGCCAGGAAGACTACAATGAGGCAGTCAAGCATGTCTTTCACGCCTTGAACAAGCTCGAGGCATTGGTTGCTCGCAATGGGGGCCCTTTCATCCTGGGTTCTGTTATGACCGAGCTGGACATCCGGGCTTATGTGACAGTGGTCAGGTTCGATGCAGTCTACGTGCAGCATTTCAAGTGTAACCTGGGCATCGTCCGCCACGATTATCCCGTCATTAATGCCTGGCTGAGGCATATTTACTGGAAGGTGCCTGGTTTTAAAGAAAGTACTAACTTCAAACATATCAAGGAAAACTGTAAGCACGAACAAAGCAATTCTTGTTTCTGGTTGGGGCTGGCGTGCTAACATCTCACTGTAGACACCAAGAGCCATTATGATATAAACCCCCGAGCAATTACACCATTGGGACCTATCCCAAGTATTGAACCCTTTACTGAACTGGATTTTAACAAATTACAGCCTGGTCACGTCGAGGTTCCATAAATATGTCCGATGCTTCAATAAGTTGCATTTGGCATCTTTGCGAGGGTATCTGGGCGCTAAATTCACTCTCCTTTGGCCGAAGATGGCAAGCGCTCATATAGCTAATAAAGATTGCTGATTTGGAGATTTACCTTGCGAGATGCTGAGTTACTGAGGTCTGCGGTCCCTACCTCTGTGGTTGGAGGAATTTAATAGAATACATGCACACTCGCCTTTAGCATGATGTCGTTTTCATATTCGAATTACGTTTTTCTGTATGATTTTTGTGCATTGCATCATACATCTCCGATTTTGGATCAATCAAGCTACTGTACTTTCTTTACCTGCTTCACAACCACCAATTACTCTCCGCCCAGGCCCTTCTATTTGGCACGGGAAGATGAAGTCATCGTAGTTATGTAGGTGAAGAACTGACTGGCCTCCCATGTCCCCGAAGAAACTCTGCGAGTGCCCCGTCTCATCCGGTGAATGAGCAACTATTCCTTACAAATCCAAGACTATTCGGTAGAAACAGGTAGCCTCCTACATTCCTCACCGAGCTGCCAAATATTTAAGATTCACACAACCGGACTAAGCTGATCCATACCTACGCAAACAAGCAGTGGGAATTAATACCTGAATTAATACAGATACAAAGGGAAGAGAAATAGAGTTAATGCGGCTGTTGGAACGGCTCGAAACCACGGCAACTCCGGAAGCCATAGCACATCATCCAAACTAATTACGGATGATCGCACTTCATGAACCTGCATTGCGGAATTTCCGCCAGCCAAGTGTTGTTGCGGGTGAGTCCGCAACTACTTATTTGAATATCACTATATCTACAAAACCTACAGCAGTCTCTCCTCAGCATCGCCCAAGATCAAACCAAAATTCACAGACACAGTAACCTACTCCTCCTTGATTGCCCCTGAGAACCAAGATTCAACACTTTCAATTATGTCAGACAAGAAGATCACTATTTACACAAACCGCGGAACTTGGGCCGTCCGTGTCCATATCCTCGCTCGTGAGCTCGGGATCGAATTAGAGGAAGTGCCAATCAACCTCAATATCCCACGGCCGGAATGGTACCTAAAGCTGAATCCTTTGGGAAAGGTCCCAACAATCACGTTTGATGGCGAAGTGATGCGTGAAAGCGGCGTGATTGTGCAATACCTATCAGACCTTTATCCCAGTCATCTGGTCAAGAGAAGTGACGAGGAAGGCGGGCCACTCCAGGTAAGAGCTGATTGAGTCCCTCCCCGGCTCATCCTGTAACTCAACTGGCATTGCATTCACTTGCTCGACATTTATAAGTATGAGGCTAATCTTTACTTTGATTTACTCTCCATCAAGCGCGCCAAGTACAAATTCTTTGTCGACCTTTACGTCGAATATGTCTACCCGCTCATGGTCAAGTCGTACCATGCAGAACCGTTGGAGGCAAAGAAACCTTATGCGGAAAGGATAGTCGCTGAAATCAAACGCTGGCTGGAGCCTTTGCTGGCTGACGCTAATCCGTACTACGGCGGCTCTGAACGCATTACACTCGTCGAGGTACTGTACCAGTCATCATGCCCCTTGAATAGTTTAGAGATTTGAAATCTGACCATTACTCAAGGTCCTCCTCGGTGGCCTGGTCCCGAGACTCTTGGGACTTCCCAGTCAAGAAATCATTTGGCATAAACTCCCAGAACTGCTGCAGGAACAAACGCCCAAGTTTTGGAAATGGGGCAGCGCCATGTATGAGCATCCTAGCATCAAGGAGTTTTGGGATCCTGTCCAATTTGCGGATATTGTCAGAAGAAGGCGAGCGGAGAAGCTGGCTCAAGCCAAGGCTGAGGAGGCCGCCAATAAGTAGATAGCTGATCCAGAAGTATATGAAAGTCATGATAGGTGGCTAGACATATTGGATATGTCAATTCGAATTCGATATCTTACAGATGTTAGGCCGAGATTGTGCGTTCCTAGATGAGTGGTGCCCAAGACATAGAGCCATCAATAGAAAAATTGTGGTATTTGTCTGCCGGAGAAGAAATAACTAACGATATCCTTGATCACTGATTCAACTCCTTTATTTAGAGAAAACATCCATGGCATAAGATCAAGGCCTAACTTGGAGTTCATGCCTAACAATATGATCATGCAAGTCTCTCAAAATCGCATACTGGAGCCAAGATTATTTCTCAATTGCTAGCATAATGAATAAAATTAGTTTTGAATCAATTCCGGCTGTCCACTGCTTTTCGGGTCTTGATCCTGACGTGAAATCCCGTCTGCCTCGCGAACCAAGCATTATGAATCGTCCAGTCATTTTCTGTTGGGGGAAATGAGAACTGCCCAATTGTTAGCTCTACTGATTCAGGAAAGGTACTGAGACCCAAGGATTTGGGTAGCTACCTCGTATCGCCGGAGAAGGGTAGGAACCAGCTTGTGAATCTCCAATAAGCTAATATTCTTGCCAATGCACGATCTGGAACCCATCCCGAAGGAGAAGAACATTCCGGTCATCAACTTGAGTTGATCTTCCGAGCTCTCGATCCACCTTTCGGGACGAAACTCCTCTGGATCAGGGCCATATATCACTTTGCTATGATGCAGGCCCCATGCGGAGGTTCCGACTATGGTGCCAGGAGGAATCACTGTATCGCCGAATTGAAGCCCGTTAGCAGGAACGACACGCTCAAGTGGAAGCCCAACAGCAGGGTGAAGGCGAAGAGCTTCCTGGATCACGGCACACAGGTATGGCATCTTCTGAGAGGCGCCCCAGGAAACGCTCTCACCCCAATCGCCGAGCTTTGGGTCGTCTAATTCCTGCATGAGCTTGTGTAGCTTGTGTGGATTCTTCATAAGATAGTAGAAGACGGCCCGCAGAGAAATGCCGGTTGTATCTGATCCTGCAAACATGTTGAGGGAGCAGAACGATGTTACACGCGCGTCGTCCATGATGATCGGGTTCTTTACTTGGGCTTCGAAGAACTTTGACAAGAAATCTCTTGCTTTCGGCTCTGAACCCCGTGGCTCATCCATCTTTCCTGCAGTACTGCCCTGGCCTTCTTTAATTTCCTTGACGGAGAGGCGTTCCGCCATTCGTGCTTTAGCAAACATTCCAACCGGCGACGTAGCTTTGAAGAGACCGTGTTTAGTACACCACAGTCGAATGGGGTTTTTAAGGAGCCACCGGTCCAGCCAGGGTACCTGGCCTATCTATAATGGGCAAAGAAGAAATGTGAGCAAGACGCGAACGGCTAGTATGGGGGTGTGGGTGAAAACAGCGTACCAATGCAAAGTAATCGAGGAGCTTCTCGTTGCTGGCGATAATGTGGTCGACGTCTCTCGCCTCGTCTACAAATCCCAGCCGCTTGGAGAATGTGAGTTCTCCAATCATATCAAAGGCGTACCATTGTAGCCAAGCTCCAAGATCGACCAGCCCATCGTCACCTGGTTTGTCCGCACGCGCGTCGAGCTGTCGAGTCAAAGCAGAGATGGTTGAGTCGACGAGGGGTTCGTATTGAATAAGGGTCGTCATGGCATAGGCATTGGCCACAGCTCGTCGCAGCTTTGCGTGGAATACTTCATCTCGTGTTGTGAAGAAGCCGGTCTGCACTTTACCATTGAGGACCATCTCCTGAACGGGGTAGAAATCCGACTGTATTACGCAATTAGTAACAAAGTCATCCCGATAAGTAGCTATAGAGCGAAATATTTGTTTACCTTGATGTATCCAGCATTCAATGCGTAGATCTTTCTGACACCGTCGGGATCTCTGACGAGCACCGTGTTAGGACCAATCCTAACAACGTCGCCGTACTTCTCGTGGAGCCGAATATGAGTCAGTTCCGGACGCCATGCCCGAAGCAATACAAAAAAGCGCCACCAGCCGGTCAGAGACGCAAGAAATGGGCCGGGAATATGGCTCAAGCCGCGGCCGTATCTGTTGTAGATGCCACGCAAGACAGCAGATAGAACAATCAGGCCGAGGAGCTCGCGAGGTCCCAACGATAATACCGAATCAAGTAACATATTTACTATGGTAGAGCAGCAGATACTTAGGTGGAAAGACATTAGTGGGTGCTATCAGGGTGGGAACCTTTTGGAGAAAGAAATAAATATCACATGAAACCATTCGCGGGGTTGATGAAGGCGGATTTCCCGCTTCATCTTGGCCCAGCCGCCAGAGAGACGTCTGCCGAATTGTTTTCTTCCAAATTCAAAGCACCTATTGCATCCACAATTAGGGGCTTGGGTAAGCTGCGTTACTACGCGGCGAAACCTTCTACCCGTATTTGATCTATCCACTCAGTAGCCAAGTGTCATGGATGCTCCCAAGGGGGTCACGAACACCAATGATCTCTAGGTCAGTCCTGTACGGAGAAGAAGCGACAGTAATATCACACCAATAGCAACTTTACGGCGTTAATCTTGATTAAGCACTTCCGCATTTACCTTTTACCTTATGTAGCAAGAGGGCCTAGCTGGCTCTCAGTTACCGGTGGATCGGATTGACAGAACAATCGCGGCCGAGATCAAGAAGACAAAGCAAAAAGGAGCAAACAAAGAAGATCGCGACTTACCGCCAAACATTGCCACATTTACGAGTTGTGGTCTAACAGTTAGTGTTACTGGCGTTGATTAGCAACATGATCTTCCCAGATATTGTTTTATTTCCGTCTTCAAGGCGAGACAGAGACAGCCAGCGAACAATCCTGGGGCAGTGCGTCTTGATGTACTGCGGCTGATCCGCCTCCACACAAGTAGTTGTCGGACAATCCGCAACTTTTCCTTTAGGGCCAAGTGTCAGATATTCATGGGTATCTTGGACACCCTTAGTCACCTAGCCAAATAGGTAAATCTTTTGGCGAGCAATAAAGATAGCCAGCAGGCTGGCCAAGTGAAGAGCTTCAACATGGTACGTCATTACCAGGATGGCAAAGCAGGAATTTGTACGTAAGACCATGATATTTTGCCCGAGAAAATTTAGTCCAGTCTTTTTTCTAGATATCAGGCTTCCTTTACAGCCAGGGCTAGTCTAATGCAACCTAAGTTCCTGAAGAAGGGGCATGTTACTTGGTCAAATCGCGAAATACGTCCTTCTACTTTCGAGTTTCAAGAGTCCAAAGTTGTGACCACTCGTACATCATGTAGGAACAATCTTGCATCATTTCCCAAGCACGCGGTTTAGGACCTCTCTGAGTTTCCCTTCACAGTCAGGCAAAAGCGAGAAAGATCGCCAGCAGATAACACGATCAGGGCGAACAAGAATGCATCCGTCTTCTCCGACCTCTCTATACCTTTCCCTAATGCACAGTTAGCTCAATATGCCCGGTGGTCTTTCTCCGTTGGCACTGTTTGGCTTACCAAATACGATAAATATCGACCCATTCCTGGTTCCAACCGATCGTGTGCGCCTTCACCTCCAGACCGAGTTCAATGCTAATCTTGCGGGCGTCTTCTATCCACCTGGCTCCGCCGATCCCCGTGAAGAGGCAGAACTTCCCATCGCCAGCCAGATCTAAAGTAGAAACTGGTTTGTTCATTGGCATAGGTCGGTTAAGCCAGGCATGAGGCAATCGATGCCCAGGGTAAGTCGAAGGACTATGATGAATAATGGCATTCCCTTGCCACTGAGGTGGTCTCCTCTGGAACTTGGCCTCGTCATCGAGATAGACGGCACTTGACTCATACCGCTGATTCATCTCCGTACCCAGCGCATTATAGCTTCTAGTGATCATCTTCATCAATTCCATTAGCTTCTCTCGTTTCCTGGAAGCCTCTGGAGAGGCCTCTTCAAGACTGCGTAAAGCCTCAACCCTCTCCTCAGGGGTGTCCTTCATAAAACCAAGTTGTTCCATAATCAGAAGATGATCTCGAAATCCTTCATTGGCGCGCTCAACAATTGTGACGCCCACGGGCTGGCGTTCGGGGCTATAGGTCTCGAGAAGCGACGGTGACGCAAGGCCATGCATAATGTACTTGACCTTCCAGGCCAGGTTGTAAGCATCTTGAACGCAAGTGTTGGAGCCCAACGCATTGGATGGAGGGTGCCGGTGAACTGCGTCCCCTAGGCAAAACACATTTCCGCGGGAATAGTATTCGGCCACGGTATCGTTGATGCGCCATCTGGAAATGTCAATCAACTCCAGCGGTACATCCTTGCCGATGACTTCCTTGCAGCGCTGAATCCACTCTTCGCGACTCGGGTCTCTAAGCTCAACGCCGGGTTTGGAGAAGAAACTGATGAGCCACCTAGAAAGGAGTGAGTATGATGAAACTACCAGGAAGAGGAGCTTTGAAGTTGGGCAAGAATAGAAAGGACACCAAAACATACTCATCCCAAGGCTTGACCACTCTCATAACTGCAGCCCAAAAGTGATCCGGATAGTCTTTCTCAGGCTGAGAAATCCAGTGCAGGTTTCCTTTTCTCGCTGCCATATACTCGCTCAAATCGCAACGGACTTGAATGTTGTATGAAGCTCCATGAGTCGACTTTTTGATCAGAGGAATCTGCATTCCTCGGATAACCTGGCTCCTGGCGCCGTCGGCTCCGAAGACGTACTTGGCCCGAATGAAGATCTCTTCTTGGGTAATTTCATCTCGAACTCGACAAAGCACATAATTTTGATTCTGTTCCATCTTCAGGTCGAGTAAAGTGGTCTTGTACCTTACATTCCAGCCTTGTGCAGCGGCCCGGGATGTCAAGATCGGCTCCAAGGTCGTCTGAGGGAGATCAATGTAGTGGCACGGCGACTGTGTTTCATACTCTCCGCGCAACTCGGGATCATGTCCAAAAGAATAAATGCGGGCATATTCCTCGCCAGACATGTCGCGGCACCAGCGGACATGAGCCATATAATTGTCCGTAAACGCAGTAGCAAGACATGTTTCTTCCAGGCCAATGTCACGAAGACATTCGAGAGTTGCTGCGTTAGTGATATGTGCCCGAGGAGTTTGAGTGGCTGTTGGAGCTGATGAAATGATGATCCCCGTTACGGAATAGGGTGGATGGGAAAGAAAGCAGGCCAACGACGCGCCGGCTGGTCCAGCGCCCACAATCAGAGCAGGAGTTTCAATGACTCGGAGATTCGCAGCCGCCATTTTGATCGAGTTTAAGAAGAAGATAAAGCCACTGAAGCAAAAAGAAAGACAAGTTTGCGAACTCATAAGCAGGGAAGGTGTTAGTAGATGAATTGGCTACGAATCAAGCGGATGATGGGTCACTCTTCCTCTGGAATAGACCAGCAACTGCGGCTGCACCGCGAAAACGCTGACCGCTCCAGAAAATTGCCATTAAAATCTATCTCCAGAAGTCTACCGAGTTTACCTCTGTTGATAATATTGTTTCCGCAAAGGGTCGGGCGCATCTTGCTCGGCTTCCCCGCAGAAATCTCTTTCCCCGCGATCTGTTAGTAGTGGCGGACCATTCCGCACCCAAGTCACAGACCGAGATCATGCAGAGTACAACGTTCCGCTTAAGTCCGAGTGTATTCAAGTTTCCTGGTCTTCTACGGCAAGATTCTGCCTCCGTGTTAGGGAACTCGTGGTCCAATTGTATGATGGAAAATCAAGGGGGCTATGCCAGCCAATGCGAGGCCAGCGTGAAGGACGCAAGACGGCTGGCTTAACCAAAACTTCAAGATGACCGCATGGCAGGCTATTAGCAGACTTTTTGGGATGTGCGGACTTTTGGCAAGAACTGTATTTGCCGGAGCGCCTTGGGCTAACTACGTTACCGACGTAGGTTAAGTCGCCAGTCCAAGTATCGGGTTTTCCGAAACGATTCATTGGGGCGTCACCCCAAGTCAGGCTTAGTATTTCCGCTTGCCAGGAAATCATGAATGCGGGGTTACATTTCATCTATATATGGGCATTAGAGTCGTCGGCAGTGCTGTGTTTGGTGACATTTCTCTAAGCCATCTCTCTCGCTTTATTACAAAAACTCAGCTTTGAACTTCAAAATTAGCCAAGCCCGTTCCAACAAGATGGCGAAAAATTTACCTGTCCTTATATCGGGTGCCGGGCCTGTTGGCCTTTTCGCTGCACTCAGATTGGCACAGGCTGGTATCGAGGTGGTGGTGCTCGAAAAGGAGCCGACACTCAATGACTTGCCCCGTGCCACTGGCTATTTTGGTGCCAGCCTGCTTGCTTTCCAAAAGAGTGGCATTTTGGAAAAGGTCCGCCAAAGGGGGTTCGCGGCTGCGGGTATATGTTGGAGAAAGCCACTGAAAGACGATGGCAAGGGAGGCAAAGCATTTGGTGATATGCTTGCATCCATGCCCCTGGCTGCCGATGACACTCCTGGGAACATTACCGGTTATATTTCCCTTGCCCAGTCCAAACTTACTGTCCTCCTTTATGAAGAAGCGACAGCGACCGGTCGCGTCAAGGTCTTTTTCAACACCGAAGTTACAGGTATCCAACAAGGAGAGAACTCTGTGAAAGCTCTTGTCAAATCCACCGTTCCGGGGAACCCTGGTTCATACGAAGGGTCATTTATAATCGGAGCCGACGGAGCTAGATCTGCGGTCCGGAAGAGTCTTGGGATTGCACTCAAGGGTCACACTTGGTCGGACCGGCTCATCGCCATCGATGTTTACTTTGAGACGCCCCCTTTCGACAAGAACATATCGACGCACATCATTGTAGACCCCGTTTACTATGGCCTCACGACACCTATCGAGCCTCCCGTTGCTGGCACCTGGTCACTTCATCGCTGTTCTATCGCGACACCTGCAGATGATCCTCGCTCTGACGAGGAGCTAGAGTCAATGGAATCTGTCCAAGACCTCTTAGAGCGGTTTGTACCTGGCCCAAGGCCTCTGAAATACGAGGTCTACCGGGCAGCTACCTATAAGCTACATCAGCGATGCGCTGGGTCAATGGCAAGAGGGCGTTGTCTTTTGGCTGGTGACGCAGCCCACATCAACAATGTAAGTATGCAAGCTCAATGTTTTCCCTCAACCAGTGCCGGTGCTAACATATTTCTCAGCCAATTGGTGCCATGGGACTCACGACAGGACTGTTGGATGCCGATGCTGCCGCGGAAGCCCTCATTCTCATCCTCAACGAAGGGAAACCCGCAAGCATATTGAACATTTACTCCGACGAGCGCCAGCGGATTTTCCAATTCTTCGTCAATCCAACAAGCACCCAGAACAAACTTAGAATTCAGAATGATCCCGAGTTTGCCTACGATGACTGGCTTCTTCGGAAAATGCGAAACCCTACCGTGCAGATGATGAGGGAGCATGGCGAGCCCCTCTTCAAAACTTGGCCGACAGACATGAGAAAGCTCACCGCCGAGGTTTAGGTAGACGTGTAGATTACGGGACTTGATGCTGGCTCTGGTTGGTACCCAATTATAACTTAGCATGTGTGCCTTCGAACTTTTAATAGACCATCGTATCCTCTTAATTGGTAACGTTTAACAGAACTTAGCATAATGGTGAGGAAGTCATGGCTAATGTGGGTTGAGCTTGGGAACCATGGTAACTAGACCGAGAAGAATATTAAGGAAGGATAGCACCAAAGGCAAAAGCGACGAGGCTTTGAAGGACGAGCCTTTTCCATTCATCCTACAAGCCTCAGAAATGAGTACACTAGTCTATGAGAGCTTTGGCATCGTATCTATATTGATTGTGAGTTTTGGATATCCTTTTGGTAGATGACATTGAAAACGTCCTGTTAGCTTTGGCCTCATTGGCGAGGTCTGAGAGTGTGTTTTAGTTACATGCAGGTTGACACTTACCACAATGACTATTTGCAAAAAGAGAATAGATCTCCTCCTAACTGCCTTACTTTGCTAGTATTTAATTGGTAAGATAACTCTGTATTTTCGCGCTCCATCGCTTTTTGATCCTCTATCCGCGGGCAGAATCCGGTCCACGTTACACATGGCTCTGCAGTTTTACGTTCTTCTCTTTCATCCACCCTTCCTCAAAACAGGGTAAATATTCCGTAGTCTGCGAGGTACGGAGCATTTTCAATGCGCGCGGGGCTGTGCTCATGCGTAGTGATACCTTTCGGTCTTCTCCGCAGCTCCGACCAAGGGGCAAGAGGGCTTTCGTCGAGCCCCTGACTATTGAATACCTCGTGGCTTCATGCCCAGCCAAAGTTCACTTTAGCAGTTAAATTACATACAGTAAGTTCAACGTGAAATTTGTATCAGATTATTACGGGTACAAAAAGGGACAAAATACTCGATTGCCCCCGGACGACTTACCATGTGGAATGCTCGGCGAAATCTGAAGTCCGTGTTCCGAGTTCTCTCTGATGCCGAAGTTCCGATTATTAAGCCACATTTGACGGCAGGGATGTACATCTACCTTAACAATTACTTACTGCAATGGCAATTAATTGGAAATCATCTTTAAATCCCTGGAACCCCGAAGAAATTTAGCCGAGTTGTTGAAATTCCCCGTCATTCAATACTGTGGGATACAAGTAATTCCCGAGCCGCCGAACTTAGCTATCTTATTATATCAATCATGTGTCATAGCCAAGTTGAACTCACGGTAAAGGAGCGTCGCCTGCTCGGGTCAGTAATTACGCGGATGGGTAACGCGAGACGGCAGTTGTAAACTAATGATTAGATTTTGACCCATGTTCTTAGGACCAACATTTGTAGAAGATTAATTGAGAAAGACAGGGGGTAGTCCGGTATTGAAGGCGGAGTCATGTTTGCATATCCCTAGATCGACTTGCGCGTTTCCGTATAATCCGTAGCAAAGCCTCACTCGCTAAAATGAGCCCACGAATCTCACGTTAACCCCATATCGGTTATATCAGATGCCGTAGGTTCCTAAAGAAGTCGGCATTTTAACCACCGATACACCGGTGCTACTAGTCGTGACGAACTGTGGTTCTTTCTATAAAAGCCAGAGCTCTTGAGGCGCATTGAAGAAAGATGCTACCAGTTGTCAGGAAGTCACTCTAACAGTTTCTTTACACTTCCGGTCTTTGTATTACCTCAGCATTACAGTATGGTTGGTAAACTCGCTCGACTTGTTGCCGTTGTTGGCCTAGCCAGCTCTGCCCTAGCTGGCGTGACAAAAACTAAATACGTATTCAAAGCAGAAGACGCAGCAAGCTTCCAAAACGTAAGTCATATCAACGGATGGATGGCCTTTTCTAACTCTTCAAGTCCCACATTCCTACTCTTGTCAATCTCACCGAGAGTCAATATGATAAGGAAACGGGATCATCATGGTGGATGAGCTCATTCATCACCAGCACTCTTGGCAAGCAGTACTTCGCCATTGGTCATATCCTAACGGCCAATAAGAACGTCTGTCGGTCTTCCATCCTGGATCTGGCCACTCTTGAGTATTGGGTTGATCTTACCTATTGTTCAAATGGAAGTGCGTCCGACAGATCTGGGCCACTCAACGGCCGTTTCGATACGTATGGGGTCGTGTCAACATCCAGCGACAGCATCTCCAAGATGAATCTATACGCAAACCCTAACGCTTCCTTCGCTTTTGACGTTCACTGGGAAGCTACGTCGAAAATACTCCTGAATGGTGGTTCAGGCAGCATTGGATTTGGAACAGGACCGGCAAACGCCACTGAATGGGGGATCCCAGCAGCAAAAACCAGCGGAAGTCTTGAGGTCGAAAGTAAAAATATTACAATTGACCCGGAGCTCTCTTTCACTTGGTATGATCGACAACTTTCCTATGGAGCACCTCGAAATTGGACCTGGTTCCAAGTACACTTCCCGGGATCACAAATCAAGGCCAGTATCTGGGCGCAGGATTTTGGCCCTCCCGACAACACCACATACCAATTTGCGACGGTTCGCTTCGGAGAATCCCAAGCGGTGTTGGCTTACGACTTGATTCCGGACATGTCGAATACCTGGACTTCACCAAATACTGGACTAGTTTATCCACTCAAATGGAGACTCGAGTTTGACAACGGCGACTACCTCGCCATCAAATCTGTTCGGGCTGACCAGGAGATGTACGGACCAGAAGATCTTGTAGATTCGGCATATGAAGGCTTCGTCACAGTCACTGGAAAGTTCTTTGGGAAAAGCGATGGATTTGGCGTTGTGGAGCTTGTCACCAGCTACTAGTTCTTAAGGAGAAGGAGGATCGAATCTCAGGGGTTTCGATGCTTAAGTTTAGTGGTTGTTACTCTGAAGTTTAGTCGTGAGTTTTTGAGTGTGACAGTTAACTACAAATTTCGCTTCTCCTCCAGATTAAAATCTGGGGTATTTATATTGTACTGATATGAACAACAGAAAGAAGTTTCTTGTTCGTGTAATAAATGTTTCGGTCTTTTCTATCAAGCTAATTACAGGCTGTGATTTCTTCTAGAACGAGTTGCCTCGAACTTGAAACACTAACAAATGACAAATCTAATACAGAAGAGAAGGTTAGTCTATGAATGTAGCAATACATCGCAATGCTATCGAGGGCAGGTTCTAAATCCTTACTAGGACCGCCGTCACCAAATGAAGTAGTGACTGGCCTGGTTCACTTAGACGCCGAGTTTGAAGCCTCCCCAGTTCAAGCTGACGAAGACGCGCTCTGGGTCGTATGCATCCCGAACCTTTCTCAATCGTTGAATGTTCTTCAGTGGGAAGGTAGCAAAAGGATCTTGGAGTTCACTTGTGTCTCCCATGTAAAGATAGTCGGCTGCTAGGCCCTTGGCGCGGTTCACAGACTCGAGATATTCAAATGTTCTGCGGCTCCAGCCGCTCACGCGGAGATCATCCTGTTTTTGCGCCCAGCCAGTGCTGAATTGCCAAACTAAGTTCAAACATACATTAGCAAAGCGTCGGGAAAAAGGCCTGGTCATGTCCAGTAGACAGCAAGCCGGCTTCATGGAAATGGAACATACTAAGCAGCGATTCCTTGTCATCCAGACCCCAGATATTACCAACACCGTTCTTCTTTGCCACGGAGTTGGCGCTTTTCGGGATGGCGTTAACGACAAAGGTTGGATAAAGGCCTTCGACATCACTAATATCATCAACAGAGGCTTTCCAGGCCTTGAACAGCCAAATAAGCTGTTTCGCGTCAGGACGCATAGTGCCGTGGACGTCTTGTACTCTGCAAATCACGTTAGTCTGCAAGAAGTAACCTGCCGCGGGGGGCAAGCGGCTCCGATCACCCGTTCAGAGACCGGCGTTAGGGGGCATCAATTACCTGAACATCTGATTGGGTGTTTCCAGTTGAGAATGAAAAGGGAGAGGTGCTGTGACGTTATTGAGCTTAGACTCGGACGGGATTGCTGTGAAGTTGGCAAAAGTCGAAGGCGGTGACTCAGTTCCCTCTTGCACACCAATAAGCTGAGCGCCGACGACTTTGGTTGTCGCATTGTATTGTACAGTGATGACCTGGCCAGCTGCAGGTTCCGAGCGCTGGTACTTGATCAGATCAGCCGTGGCGATCAGGAAATCCTCAACATCAGACTCGTTAAAGGACTGGATGGTTGTGCTAATCTTCGGGATCGGAAGCGCCTTGAACGTGAATTTTGTGACGATGCCCAGGTTGTTGGCACTACCCTTGAGGCCCCAGAAGAGATCAGGATGAGAAGTCCTGCTAGCGACGACTTGGGTTCCGTTACCAAGTACGACATCATACTCAATGACGTTGTCCATCACAAAGCCGTATCTGTTGTTGAAGTAATGAAAGCCACCGATCAGTGCAAGACCGGGGACTCCAATGGTCTTGAGACGACCACCAACGGCGTACAGCTCGTATGGTGCAAGAGCTGAATAGACATCAACCCATCGATTACCGGGGCCAGCTTCATAGGTGAGGTTGCTTTTGTGAACGGTAATGTGGTTGAGATGGGTCAATGCTACTACAATACCGCCGTCAATGCTGTTCGAGCCGGGATACTAGTGAGGACAATTAGCATGCTCTCCCTTTCCCAGCCCCTAGTATAGGCACTTATAGAGTTGCAACTTACGTTCATATGACCACCACCTCGGACAGCAAACTGGGCCTCATGCTTGGTGAATAGCTGGAGAGCATGTGAAACTTGCTTTGCGTCGGTTGGGAGGAATATGCACGCAGGCAGGAGGTTCGACCGGATGTCCCAGTAGTCTGTGCTCTCGTTTGCATAGCTGGGAGAGGATGGATATACAACGTAGTCGCCATATTCGAGGGACAGCTCTGAGCAAGCGAGCTTCACGCCGGAGGAAACATTGGGGAAGGCAGCCGAAGCAACACCGAGAAGCGTAGCCGCAAGGACTCCTTTAGTAGTGACCATGCTGAAGGATTAGATGGGTAGTGATGAGTGTAGATCAACACAAGATGGGCGTCCAACACTGCCTTATTTAAGTCACAGAAATTCGCCCATGGATGATTGTTTTGAGTAAAAGCCATATACGTGACGTATCACCGAAACTTTCAACTCCGGACTTCCGATCGGAATCTCACGAAACGTCTCTTCTCCGGACTCCGGGGCTTAGACCCTCGTCATTCAGATCTGAATGTCAGATGCCGAAATGTACTAAGTTAACCTTAATGCCTATGTAATTTGTTTTTTTGAGCACACGTCGATGCTTCAGCCTCGTTATGCCTGAATTTCCGCGAATAAACTGTCTGTGTGCTTAATTGCGATTGACATTCAGTGGCAGCTAGTCTTCCTAGCGGCTCGGTTTCGCCCTCGCTATCGCTATCGCTCTGGGTTGCTATATCCTTTATCCGTATAACATAGTCGGATAAGAGCGGTGAACACTGGCAGAATCTATATTTACCTCTTTACTATAGGGTATGTAGCGTATCTGCACACGGATCCTTGACTTAATCTATATGCTTCTTAATAGACCGCAGGCTATACTATTAGTTTAATAAAAAGATCTTTATATAAAACTACCCGGATTATAACATCAAACGAACTGTTTTAGTCTGCAGGAACTCATCTATACCTTATCACTGCCAGTCTAGTTGTAGCCTCCGAGCGGTGG